>WJXA01000274.1:0-28337 GCA_014282245.1 Rhododendron simsii
ACAAGATTTTGTAAATTTGGTTCATACCCAGCGATACGCTAACCGCCCATAAATGAGGGCAAGAGACTAGCAACATGCTCTCTTCTCTCGCTCTCTCTCTCTCTCTCTCTCTCTCTCTCTCAATCAACACAACAATGCTAGTGCAATTCTTTTTTCTCCTTTTTGGTGTTAACTGGTTTCTAATGCCTAGAATTTTATGTTCCTCACGCTTGAGTTTGAGCTCTTTTGTGTATGGATATGAAGTAGCTGGCTGTACATAATAGAATATGAACAAGGATTCTTGATAAGCAAGAGGGTCCTACGGTAGATATCTCGCTTCTACGTCCAATCCAATCTTCTACTTTAATTTCACAAACCACCTGCAGCTAAAGGGCTCACAGTTTTGCAAAGGTGAACATCAAATCCATACTTTGAAATTCACATCTATCCAGAGTGAGAAAAGCCTCAATAAAAAATACACTATAAGATACAATATTAGGTCCGCATGTAATTAAAAAAAAACACACTAATGTCTCGTGTGTAGTAGACTCTTAGTGTTAAGAATCAAAACCTAGTAAGATACAAAATCACATATTCAGTTTTTAGTTCACGCTATTGCATTGTGTTCTGGATTTTTTTTTTTTTTAACAGGCTGTCACTTTGAACGCGTGCTACTTGGGGTGTGTGGTCGAGTTCAAGTGTTTTTGGCTTCCTTGGGCTTGGAGTTGGTCGTGCAGTTTTTTCGCTTTTATTCACATGATAGCTTGTTTGATTCATTGGAGATGTTGTTTTGCTTTTCCAGACGATGTCACTTGTTTTTGGCTTTGTTTTTGGTGGACTATGTATGTAACACTGTTCGGTATGCTACTATTTTCTGTGAATGAAACTTTCGCACACCATTATTTTGCTAGCAGAATGATCCATTTGCAGTTGCAGTGTATCCTTTTATTGAAAAGAAAAGAAAGTTTTTGTTTTTTTTTTTTCCTAACAGCAAAAGGAAATTTTTTTAATCTTTTGAACAATACTTACAAACGGCATCACCACGAGAAGAAAGCAACCCAAACCTGGTTGGCACCCAAACTAACTGACAATCATCATATGCCGCTCACCACCCAGGAGAAAAATAAGAGTTGGCAAGGAGCCAACAGAATAACAGGGCCAAAAACAAGGCAAAACAGAATGGGACCAATGTGAGCACCAAAAATAATCCTAATTCTATCCAAGAAGTTGTGAGTATTCATCCTAAGCAACAAAAGCCCCAAGGCATTCTTTAGTAGCATTGGCATATGACAGCAGTAGCAGCAATGGCATGGCAAGATTAGAAGTAAAACAGCAGGCATTGGCAGATTGCAGCAATGGCAAATGGCAAAGCATCATTATTAGTAGCACATAGCATTGGCAGATTGCAACAATGACAGATTCATCATACCGATATCAGAAGCAATAGGATTAAACCAGCAAGCATTAGCGGTAGTATATCTTCCATTTTTTTCAGCACCAACAGACGTAAAAAATAGCAGAAATCAAGATCATTCCCAAAGCAACAAGATCAAAATGGCAGATTGCAGCAATAACAGATTCATCCTGTCCATACCAGTAGCAATTGCAGCAGCAGATTATATAATAAAAATTAGTCTAGGGTCTACTATAGCATATTGTGACCCAAACTACCCCAACACCCCACACACGCCGAACTACAGTCACAAAACAACCACCCAAGAACCCAGACGCAACAGAGAGAGATGATCCCTAACACACAAACATGTACACACACATTCATTCACCAAACCTAAAACACACACCAACCAAGTACCAACCAGCCCATAACAGCTCACACCATCAACCTTGTAGACACAAAACCAAACCGAAGAGCCGAAGCCCCAGCAGACACAAAAACCACCGAACAGCATCAACCCTGCAGACACAAAACCAAACCCAATATCCCCAACACAAGAACCATTGCAAATTGAAACAAAACAGGCCCCACCATTTAAAACAATGCAACATAGACCAGAGGACCAACTTCAGCACCAAACAAAGAGGAGTTGCACCCAAATTCCAACTTCTACAGAAAAAGTTACAGAGTATTCAGAACCGCCTGTAGCACCCAGGTCCTTCCCAAACCAATGACAACTCCAAGGCTAGCCTTGAGGACATCCTAAGCTTTACTTTACACTTCGAATATTTAGAACCACATCATTGATTGAATATATACAAGAGAAAAAACATCTTGATAGAAGCCCAATAATTCAACTTGAACTTGATAGATCGGAGATTTCTCCCAATTTGGCCTTTTGGTAGTTTATGTTACAAGTAATTTCTGATGGTGTTAAACTTAATTCTGAGTGTAACATGTTCCCTTTTATTTTGTGTGAGATCTATGCTTGAGCTTATTTTTGCTAAAATCCGTGGACAAAACCATAACCGATCTGGGAGACACGGATTGGATTGGAACCGGCCCGTAGAACTTTTGGTCCGGACACGGATTTCATTTTATAAAAACCGTGACTAGCGGTTCGGTCCACAGATTCCTAGAAATTCCGAACCAAATTGGACCGCAAGCAGCCCTAGCATTTGGTATTTGAAAAGGGTAAAAGAAAATTGTTGCACGCACTTTAAATTGATTCTGCTCGGGAAAATTAATGTTGTGTTTGGAACTCGAGGAACGGAGAAAAGGAAAATGAAAAGGAGAAAAGTGAGAAAATTCAAGAATCTAAATTGTCTAAATAATTTGGCACATTAAAAAGTTAAAAAGCGGACAAACAAAAATGAGACTGAGGAAGTATTATGACTTAGGGTTCGCTTGTTTAGTGGACTTAGTCGAATATGAACATCATTGGATTACATACCCGAACGACTGCCAAAAACAATTTTAACTCTTTACGGTTATTAAATATCAATCGAATACATAATTTCTTACGCCCACACCAGGATTGGAAAATCTCACTCATGATTTCTGTCCTACTGCTGCCTATATATGCATGTGTATGTTGTGTATGTTAGATGTTAGTAGGTAGTGTAGTAGAGAGAGAAAAGAGATGTAGAAAGATGGGGCAGCACCCTTTGGTGTTGTAGGATACACTGTGAGGGTAAAGAAGTATTAAAATATCTGTCAATGACGTGTTTTGATAAATAATATACTCCAATGACATTTTTAATATTAACAAATGTTCTCAGCATGTTCTTGGCGGTATTATATTATTAAAACACGTCCTGTCATTTTCCCAAAATACTAATGAGCGGATAACTCATGAGATTTGGGGCTCATGGGACATGCACTAGTGTGAGAGGGGGGATTGGTGTCGGCCGGGTTGGGTTGGGTATTTTTTTCTCACAATTATTTTGATCTCTCTAGTGTTCATATAGTGGAGTGTCTCTATCCCGTGGAATAGGCCGATTTTGGGTCAAACTACATAAAATCTCTCGTGTCAACGCTCGTTTTTATTTTTATGATAATACTGGTTTAGCATTGAATCTCAATATGTGTGTGTTGTGGGTATCACCAAACTTCCGCGATATCCCAACATTTTCCTCTTACAGTGTTTGTGTTTCAATTTCGATTCTTCGTAGTGTTTCAAATTTTGGTTCTTTAGGAACCCTTTTCGTAATCTAACAAGACCTTGAAGGATCGAACGGTGCACACCAAAACTATCAGTTGTCAAAAGATTGTACTTCCAAACTCAGTGGAGGAGCTAGGATTCGTCCCATCATTCAACTTTCTGTTGGATGATGTGCTCTAGGTTTTGTCATTGCTCATGATATCAACATCACGAGGCAGATGTTTTTCATCGTCTTTTTGTTTTTTGTTTCCCTCGATGTACCATTTGTCGAGTAATAAATACGGAGTATATCTTTTAGTAGATCTAAAAAAAAAACTCCCAATCTACCATCCATTTTTTTTCCCAATTGTGTTGCTATGTGCGATAGTAGTAGTTTCCCCAAAAAAAATTATCATCTTCTTAAGAAAAATCATGAGAATGACAACGAGCTATTCAGATGATGCGAAATGATCTTTTTCATTAAGTTTTAGTTACTTTTACTTAATTTGATAAATATAAATATGTGAAAAAGAAGATTTTAGAGCAAATTCGTGAGGGGCTCATCATAACTGAAATAACGTGGCATGTTCAATTAGGATTGCTTTACGCCTTTATGCACGAACATTCGCTAGTTGTTTCATAAAAGCATGCCTAATTCATACACAAATAGACAACCAAGCAAATAAACATCAATACCTAAACAAGCCCTAAAATCTGCATTGCATGCTTTGTTGACATGCAAAATAAGAAAATATTTTTTATACTATTTTTTTTTCCACATCAGCAGAGAGGTTAGTATGTTAATCAACGGAGGGTTTAGAAGTTTTTCATAGCCCTGAACCCTAAATCTGCTCCTCGTGGGGCTCGAACCTTGGCCATCTTTGTGGAGAAAAATGAGACAATTTGCAACCACTTAACTAAGCTTATTTATTAATTTAAAAAAAAATCCACTGTAAACTAGACAGGGCCAGTGTTTGATTTTCGCCCAGGCCCTCAAAATACGTAGGGCCGGCCCCGTTTAACGATAGCCCTCTTCAGTGGGCGGAAGATAATAATATGCTAATAATCCAAACAAATTCGGTTATCAATATATCTCACGGATATTAAGACACTTTCACAAATATCAATATGCATTTCTAGAATAGTAATTAATCTTTTACCTATTATCTTACATCCTTTGGACGGATGTTAAAATAATCCAATATACTCTACTGCCTCGGCAAATTCCTTGGATTTTCTTTTGGCTTAATTGCAAGAACACCCTCTAAACTATCACATTTTGGCAACTTCACCCCCTTAAGTTTAAATTCAAGCAACTTCACCACCCCCCCCCCCCCCCCCCCCCCCCCCCCCCCCCCCCCCCCCCCCCCCCAACTACCAAATTCGAGCAACTTCACCCCTCCCCCATTTTCCGTCCAATTCTTTTATGAATTTGGATGGAAAATTTCAGAATTGGATGGAAAAGTAGATCAATCTACAAAAATGCCCTTATACAGCTACTCGTAGCCCAAAAATGCCCTACCCGTAGCTGACGGAAAATTTTGAAAAAAAACCCGCGATCCACCCCACTATATAAACCCAAAGCCCTTATTTCTTCTTTCCTTTCTCACCCGATAAGAACCTTAAACGATCTCTATTCGCTCTCTCATCCAAAAATCCTCCAAATCAACAAGTTCCAAGCATTGATTGCGAGGATTCGAGTTGGGTTTTCTCAAATCAGTCTGAAATTCTCTGTCTCTCTCCTAACAAGGTAAACTCCAACCCACTTCTCTCTCTCCATAAATTTCGAAACCCAAACCCCCATCCCTCAAATTCAAAAATCTTCAAAACCCTAACCCCACTGCTGGAATTTCGTGGTTTTGGGTTGTGCTTTCATTTTGTGTGATTTCTATGGTTAAGGCAGTCATGGGCAAGAAATGTTGTAGAGGAGAGAGAGAGAGAGAGAGAGAGAGAGAGAGAGAAAGAATGTTTTATCTGGTGTAGAGGTGTAGAAGAGAGAGTTTTTATAGCTGTCCAAAATTTTCAACATTGCACAGATTCTGATCTCTGGCTACGGGTAGAGCTTTTTTGGCACTACGGGTAGCGACTGAGTGGCTTGGGGTACGTTGGTCTTTTTATTTTGGTCCATCCATTTTTTTAACAGAAAATGGGGGAGGGGTGAAGTTGCTCAAATTTGATAGTTAGGGGGGTGAAGTTACTCGAATTTAAACTTAAGGGGATGAAGTTGCCAGAAAATAATAGTTTAGGGGGTGTTCTTACAATTAAGCTTGTTATTTTTGATCGGCGGCTTTTTCCTTGGATTCCAGATAGTCTTCATATGATTTCTGAATTTAGAGAGGCAAAAGAATAATAAAAACCAAATCAATAGGTGCATTCCGACAAATACCAGAATTAAACTTGATAGTTTAGAGATGGATTAATTAGCTAATCCTAATTTTTTATAGTTTAGAGGCATGTAGCTGTTTATTCAGCATGGAGAGTTAAACAAGTTTTGGAGGTTAATTAGTGTTGGAAAATTTTATTGAAATATGATATTTTAATTTGGTTTGAATGTAAATTGAATTGATGTAGAATCGCCTATCTTTCAAGAGACACCTATTCGTCGTGAATGGACGCATTCTTTTTGAACAAAAAATGTGTCATTTCCCTTGGTGACTATTTGGAATAGTTACCAGTTAGCCTATAAATAAGATGTTCGTCATTCATTCTAGAGAGATTCGAAAAGCTGTTTCTATCCATATATTTTCCATCGAGTCAGAGTCATTCGTTTTGAGAGAGTACAAAACATAAGAATGTTCAACAGACTCATCGATTGAAGTGTTGCTTCTATCGTTTACTTTTTGTGATGAAATCAATAATCTTATAATGCGATGAAATCGAAAATGGAAACAAATTGGTGATCAAGACGAGTGTGACACTATTGAAAGGCAAGACGAGTGTAACACTATGTACTTAAGCCAGATTCGTCCTGCAAAAGCAGCACCTCAATTGGTGGGTCTGTAATCTCTCAATTGGTGAAGCTCCTTATATTTTGTAATCTCTCAAAATTAATGGCTCTGGCTCGATGAAAAATGGATATAAAGGCCAACTGGTGACTAATCGGAATAGTAGTCACTAAGGGAGGAGACACATCTATTCATATATAGATATATATATATATAAAACGCGTCTGTCCACGACGAATAGGTGTCTCTCGAAAGACACGACTCCATATAAATTCAATTTACATTCAAACCGAATTTAAATATTATTATATCCTAATAATTTCCAACAATTAATTAGTTCAATGTTATCAGAGACAACATTGATAAGAGAGAGAGAGAGAGAGAGAGAGAGAGAGAGAGAGAGAGAGAGAGAGAGAGAGAGAGAGAGAGAGAGAGAGAGAGAGAGAGAGAGACTACATACTCCAGGATTTTGCATCTTCCATAAGCCCCACTTAAAGGCAACATTGGCAAGTATTCCACCTCCTACAATACTAAAAAAAAAGTTTTGTATTATAATTAGCAAATTAAAGCTGTGACTTTGAGAAACAACTTATTAATCTCAAATAATAGCTGATCAAGTTATATAGTATGTGCGTGTTTAGGAGAAACAGGTGGGGAACAAAATTTATTAAGTGTGACAACTAATAAGGCTGGCCGCGGTGTAAGTTCTTGGGCATGCAACCCCATCATGGGGCAGTAATTTTTTTTTTACAAACCCAACAAAAATATATATATAAACACAAAATAATAATTAAAAAAATTGATTAAGCATAAACGAAGAAAGCTCCTTCGATCCCAAACTAACAGAGAGGAAAGGCAAAACTCTTTCCTTGTCTACGATGGCACGTAGCTTGATATACACTGTTAGGCCTTTCACTAACAACTCAAGTTTTAGGACTATCAGTAACTTAGGCCTCTTTTGGCCTAACAAGTCAAATAGGTTTTTTTTTTTTTTCAAATTTTCATATTTGTTACAGTAGGTTTTTTTGTGGATTATTGTTTTTGTGGATTATTGTTTCGTCATGACGAGGAGAATCTAAAAAGTACTCTCTCCGTTCCATTTTTATTATCCATTTTTGAATTGCGTGTCATTTTTAAATTGTTTATATCTTTCAATCTATAATATTTTTTATAATTTAAAAATTTGTATTATAGAACTAATCAAAATCTATCAAACAAGATCTATACTGCATATTTTTTAGGATCTACGCTAAAAGATATAGGCAAAAGACATAAACGAGACAAACACAATAATGGATAATAAAAATGAGACGGAGGGAGTACAAAATTACAATTGAAATCCAAATTTTTTTGTCTTTATCCAAAAAAATTAAGTTTCGATCGTAATTTTTTACTTTTTAAATTCCTCTTGTCACAAAGTTTTGACGAAGTAATAATCCAAAAAAAAAAGGACAAAAAACTAATAAATGCAAAAAAAAAAAATTTTTGAACAAAGACAAAAAAAAATAATAATAAAATGCTATTTGGCTTATTAGGCAAAAATAGGCCTTAATACGAACTCGGAACTTCGAAGACGATGGCTGCCGCCTTAGAAACTCCGACGCAATGCGACGGCGGCCGCAGGCCGGATATAATCTCAGTCGAAAAAACCCTCCCTAGCCTACTCCTGTCTCCTGAACGGACATAATCTACTTTGGATTCCGGAGTCTGAACTCAACTCCATACTCCTCTTGCTACTTGCTAGGCTCTGATCTAACCTCGGAACTCTTCTTAGGTTTCATATATTAATGGAGTATTTTAAGATTGTATTGGTATTCCTCATTCATAACTTGTATATATGATCATACTATAACAAGGTCATTTTTTTTTTATAGGCAACAAAATTTTATTAGAAACTTTTATGGTTCGACGAGAAAATAGTACATAGCACCGGAGGCTCGGGTATAGTTAAAAGTTCCAATATCTCATTATATGCTGCATAGTTAAGGTTCCCACATCTGAATATCAACCTGTAAGACTAGAACTGTACTCACGTCGGAATGTGGTACAGAAATAGAATCACCAAGCTTGCGAATCTTCCGCCTTTATAATAATTATTGTAGCTGCTGCTGCGTGTGTTATTGTTGTTGTTGTTGCTGCTCTGGCTGCGGCTGCTGCCGCGTTTGTTATTGTTGTTGTTGTTGCCGCTGCTGCTATTATAATCGGCGCGACTGTTATTGTTGCCGTTGTTGCTGCTGCCGCTCCTAAGCTCGTCCATGAGGCCCTCGTAGGCTACGGAGACGAACTTGAAACGGAGGGTGGCGCGGTCCCTGACGAAATTGGGGGAGTGGGAGTGCATGTCGGGGTGGAACTGCTTTGCTAGTTTCTGATACGCTCGCTTTATCTCTTCTATGCTCGCGCTTTGATCCAACCCCAACGCCGCCTTGTAGGGGTCCATGGTCAGTTTACGATGGCGCGGCTGAAATCCAGTAGCAAGATATGAGAGAGAGAGAGAGAGAGAGAGAGAGAGAGAGAGAGAGAGGGAGAGGGGCTAGGGTTTCGTGGGAAAAGTTTGAGGTTGAAGGAGGAATATATGATGGGCAGCGGGCCGGAGTGGTTTCCCGTGGGTCGGTGGACTCTTGTTGAAGGCTTTGTTTTGATCAAAACAAAATAATTAACCCGAATTATTTTTTTCCTTTTTGAATTTTTTTATGGGTTAGTTTTGTGTTAATTTTTTTTCCTAAAGATTATTAATCGTTCCGACAAGATGAACCAGAACAGTAAAAAGAGATGAAAAACAAAATAACTAACCCGAGTTTTTTTTTTTTTTGTCTTTTTTAATTTTTTTATGGGTTAGTTTTGAGTTTTTTTTTTCTAAAGATTATTAATCTTTCCGACAAGATGAATCATAATAGTAAAAAGAGATGAACTAAACTGCATTTTTTTTAATAGAGACCAAAATAATCTGTTTGTTTTGAACTATTTCGGCTTGAGTTGACTTATTGAATGTTTTGATCAGAATTTTTATTTTGAATAATCCATGGAGCCAAAGATCTTGTAGGGCGATGGACGACTCGAATTTTAATTCGAGCAATAGAAGGTTCAAATAGGAGCTCGGCAATAGAAACTTGAATTAAACCCGAGCCATTCGCGTTGAAATGGATCCCGAGTTAACCGTCCTACCGTCCTTATAGTACGTTGTGCAATACAGGATTTTAAATTCATAATCCACATAATTAACAACTTCAATTAAAAACATGCCTCGTTGTCATCCACAAAATTGATCTTGGAGAAATACGTAGGTGGGCTCCACCATCATCAACCAGAGCCTTTTTGCTATTTCGGAGGTCTAAAGGCAAAATCTCAATATGGGACCTTTTGCCATTTTATTGCTCAATTGGTATTACCGAAATAAGGTTCTTGCCTTTTTCTGTATTACCGAAATAAGGTTCTTGCCTTTTTCTTTCTTTTTTTTAATAAAGCAAAAAATCATGCAATAACTTAGACAATCAAAGTCAACAAGCCAGATAAACGACATATATAAAATGTTCAAAAAGACTACAAAAGTCGTAGACTAGATCCTAATTCCTAAGATGACCAACACCCATGGCATCGGTCAGGGCGAATTCCCTAGCAGCAAAAGGGATAGAGCTAGAGACTATTAAATCTTGATCCTGCTACAATCCAAGTCTGGCCAGACAGTCGGCAGTTTGGTTGGCTTGACGATAGATGTGGACAGCGATTGAATTTGTCCAGTCAGCAATTCTTCGAGCTTCTTCAACTATGTGGCGGTGGGGGTGATCAACAGGTTCTTGCCTTTAATGGTACTATGAATTATGAATTGCAAAGAATATCATTTTGAAGAGTAAGACAGAAAACAAATTAAATCAATCTACGATATCCAAATCTTGTATTGAACTAGATAATGTTGTGACAAATTCGCCATGGAATTTGGCTAAGTGAGCATGAGAATTGAGAAAGCAACCAAATGGCTTTGCCCCCAAGCAAATCGCAAGTTCAAATCTCACATAGGCCAAATATTTCAAATCTTACCGTCACTAGAGGTTTTTCCAATCATTAATTTTAAGGCTCCAGAATTAGTCAAGGAACGCATAAGTTGACCTGAACATCCGGTTATATATTGAACAGTCCGAATCCCATAAGAGATCCCGCACGGTGCTACCATGTGGGACTCCCCTTTTCCAAGCCAATTTCGACGATCCGAGCCGCTCAAAGTGATCATAACGTGATTTTAAGGGTACCCGTGAGAAATCAACAAAAAAAATGAAAATGTCCATGGACCACCAAAACACTTCCATACACATAACTATCAAAACACGTTAACTTTCAAAACTATCAAATGTTGAGCTAATAATGACATTTGTTAACGCTGAAAATGTCCTCGACGGGTATAAATTATCAAAACACGTACTGAACCGTCATTTTCCCTATTTTTAGCACGACTTTGCTCCCCATAACTTAAAAACTTTTCTTTCATCAATATCGAAGACAATTTCAGCTTAGAATAACAACAATCTTAGGTTTCGAAATTTTTGCCCATGACGAGACTTCAAAGACATACAAATCTCGATTGACACTTATGTTCATATCATATAACTTTTGAAGACGGAATTAAAACCCCGTACGCGTCTCGGGGTCACATGATGCTGCACGCGTGATGAACATTTTCGGGACTAAAAACCTCGGCCATCTCATCGTCTACGATTTTCGAATAAACCGGGTCGGGCAGGTAACCATGCATGCTCTCGTTGTACCCATGGGTGAAGTAGTTGTAAGTAGCCGAGAAGGTGGACTCGTCCAGGTATTGAGATGCGTAAGGGTAGTATTCACTGTCGTAAGGGTAAGGCCAGAACTCTGCTTTCCTTCCTGTTCTTCTAACCACCTTGAGAACCTTCCTCTGGTCCACATATCCACTCACTGTCACCTTTTGCTTGTCCATGTCTATTTCCAAGCTATCAACACCTGCAATATCCATTATTTCACTCAAAAATTTTATGTTTTCTTCTCAAAATATTAGGGCGTCGCGGGCCCCCCAAATATTCAATCTCAAAAAAATTGACGGTTTTAGTATGTTCTGCGTTAGGGCTGCAAATGAACTAAGTAGCTCGCGAGCTCGGTTCAGCTCGACTCGTTAACTCTCGGCTCTTTTCGACAAAAGCTCAGCTCGTTTAGTAAATGGCTTGCGAATCTCTTCTCATTAAGGGTTCGGCTTGTTAATGCTCGAGCTCAAGTTTTTAGCTCATTTAATAAACAAGCTGAGCTCGAGCTCGACTCGTTTGCAGCCCTTCGATCCGTCCTTATATACATTATGCAAAATTTACATCTCAAAATGTGCATGTAGTTCTTTGTGTGTTCATTCGTTGACGGGATTACAGGGATTTAAAGTCCAAAAAGGACCATAGCCCCAGATTTTATCCAACCGATGTAATTATTGTGAAGACCCGTACGTGTCAGCTGACCTACCATTCATCTAACCACGTGGTTCAAACAATTAACCTCAAATTAAACAATAGTTGTTTGGAATTTCTTATATATGGAATTTACTTTCCATACACAGTCAATGAGGGACTGTTACAATTACACTAGTCCCTTAATTGACCATGACTAAAGGTTACATTCCTTGTTCGTTTCGAGGTCTCAAAACTCTTGGGCACGACCTCTTATAAATTTTTTCTATCTATATTTTTTCAATCATTACTCTCAAAAACCTTTCTCAAAACCCTAACTGAACAGATCCGTGTTTGCCCGTGTGAATACATATAGGAAGTGGGAGCGCGTAGATGAGCTCGAGTAATTTTACCAATTTCCCCAAAACAGTTAACTCGTGTTATTATTATTATACATATAAATAAATAAGCAGTTGTGAAATTTTATTTTGTTATGACAATGTTGCAAATCACTTTTATGATAATTTCAAAAATATGTTCACAACATATATACTCACTTTCTATGTTGGAATAGATTACATACCCCAACACTCTATATTTTAGAAAGAGTGGGTTTTTATTAAAAATGTCGAGCCTCATACAAACAAGACAAATGTGTTCATACACCCGGAGCGAGAGCAAGTATAAAATTTATATTTGGTGTGCATTCAGGCACGAGCAATTCGATAGTACGAAATATCTCTGTAGAGAATAAATTATATATACCGACGGTGTAAACATTTGAAACGTAATTGTAAAATATAGCCCCATAGCATCCATTTTATAGAGTTGATAAGTAATGTCATTTGAGTATTTTATTCGGACTATAGAGAACACTCATAGAAGAGAAAATCTTATTTTCGGCACTAAATCGTGACCGTCCAAAAGTGATTTGGACAGTCAAAATGTTAATCAAACTTTTGAGGGAAAGAGTTAATTGTGATCGATCATAATTGAAAACGAATTTAAGCCATTGATTGCGCGAATAGATGGCTATGATTGGTTGATGCTGTAAACACGCTCCTTACAGCACAACCGGAAATAAGACACTCTCCTCATAGAAACTATATATCATCTTCCTCATCTGCACAACCACCACCTCCATTATCTACCACCGTCTCGGAACACCCCCACCACCTAGACCAACTCCACCATCATCAAAGCACCACCACCGGAGTTCCACTGGCCAAATTCCAATTCCGTTCAGCTCCGACGAAGCTCCGTGCCGCCGCACCCCAAATCTTCAGGAGAGAGGTAGTTAAATCCCTCACCTCCCTCTATACATGTGTATGTTAGTGTACTGATGGTTTAGGATCGTTGTATGCATGATCATTAGCGAAAACAGAGTTAATGGTGGTGAAAACGAACCGGAGGAGAAGATTCGAAAATTTCTGGGTTCGGCCGCAAACTTTTAACTCATGCCCGCAAACTTTTGCGTCTTGGCCTCAAACTTTTACATCTTAGCCGCAAATTTTTGCGTTTTGGCTGCAAACTTTTACCTCTTGGGCACAAACTATTACATCATGGCCGGACCACAAATTTTTGCATCATAGATGCAAACTTTGACCTCTTGGCCACAAACTTAAAACTTGTGACCGCGAACTTGGGCCTCATTGCCACAAACTTGAATCTCATGGCTGGTTTAATTTCCGACGTACCAAAAAAATAAAATAAAAGAATCTCATGGCTGCGAGCTCCAATCTTGTGACCGCGAACTCTAACCGTGTGGCACAAACTCGACCCGAACGGCAATTCCTGCAGGCTAAGTGTTGCTCTGCTGTGTACTATATGACAGTTTGACCCCCTATACTTGTGGTTGTTGCGTTTTGGTCCTATCTCGTGTAGCTCGGTAAATGACGGGTATATCCCTCAATCTGCTCTCGGTTCTGCAAGTGATGGTAATCTAAGCTTATAGTCTGGATAGAGCAGGCTGAAGATCAATCGATACACGGGCACGAGTCTCATTTTAAGCATCGGTCACACAAAGAACTTCGAACTCATGTCGTTTTACTTTTTTTCCTTGATATCGTAGGTGTCCGGGTTAGCTTATGCACGCTCAATTCCACTGCCCTTTTGCGGAGAGCCTAATTGATTAAAGAACTCGTGTCCTTTTAGTCTCCAAGTCATACGAGAGTAAGCTACTAATGCTAAAAAGTTGCCATTAGTTTTGTTTTTTTCATCCTAAATTGCCCTTAATTTGTCCCTTAGAATTTTGATGTGCAGGATATATCAAATGTTCATATGTAGAGAACATAAAAATAAATAAATCAATGAATTGAAATGAAATGAAAGCACAAACAGATGGAAACAACCAATTAAAAATTTAAACTCTTGCCATCTAATTTAGAGATTGCCCTTCGTACTCTTTTTTCACATCCTTCGCAATCCATATGAACCAAAAGCTCCACAATCTATCAAACAGAGAAAAATGCGATCCAAAGTATACAAGTCAAAATGAAATTTATTTAGCGCGTAGAAAAAAGGATAATTTTGTGGGTACCGATAGGGCCCCGTCGGCGATCCGGACTGTCCAAACATGTTTTGGACAGTTCGGATTTTAGAAAGAGAAAAAGAGAAGAGTGGTGGGGTGAGTAAAGAGAGAGGAAATAAATCTGGATGATCCAAAACACGTTTGGACGGTCCGGATCGCCGACGGGTACTGCCATGTGGTACCCACTCAGCACCCAAAAATTTCTCAGAAAGAAGGCATCATTTTCATTTCAGTTAAATCTTTATTTTGACTTATTATAGTCCTTCATGAATGTTTTTTAGTTTTTATCTGATATTTTGTTCGTTTTCAGTTTGATGAAACCAATCGAAAAAATACAAAATTGTCACTAGAAGCCAAATGAAAGTGTATTGAAGATAAAAATTAGTCTGAACAAACATGTTTCTAAGAATTGTATTTTTATCTTTTCAAAAAACCTTCCGCAAATGAGATCTATGTGATTTTATCAGAAAGTCTACACGCACAACTTTAGAACACACCCATGCATATCCGAGACCGTTTAATGTGTGCGCACCTGATGGTCTCAAACACAGTTGTGTCAGGAGTTATGTTACTATAAAGTCGTGTGCATACCATTACTCTAGTTATATACATACTATATTTTCATATATATACTCACAGCCATGGCATTTGATATTTGTGTCTGCCCAAAACACCAACCAAACATGGTGAATTGCTCAAGCACCTGTGTAGCTGCTTCAGCTAGCTCCTTGTCCTGCTCCCAAGACAGCAGTACTGGAATGTGAGAAGACAAGAATGGGGGAAGGTGGAATTATATGAAAGAAAACTAATGGGCAAGAATCAGAAAAGTTGTTCAACCTAATACTTTTGAAAAGTTAAACTTCGAGGGATTGGCCTTGTGGTTAAGGCCAGCGGGCACTTAAGGCCCCGTTTCAAAACACCTTCTTTAAAAAGAAATACTTAGTTCACATTTTGAAATTCAAAAATAATATAAATAAAAAATATATTTTTTATTTTTTTTGCACCGTATAAAAGATCTCGATAAGATCTATCAAACAAGATCCATATTGTTCGGAAAATTATTTGAATAAACATATTATTTTTGAGCTTGAAATTGCCTTCTTAAAAAATAAGTACTTATTTTCGGTTCCAAAACAGGGCCAGGAGTTCACTCTCTCCTAAAATTTCAAATACAAAATGTTTTAGGTTCTATCAACTTTTTTGGAGCTAATTTATACAGAGCAATTGCTCCAGTTTTAATTGAGATCCCGCAAGTTGGTGGTGGGGTTGATCCTACACATAAGTCGAGGTGCACGTAAGCTGGTCCGGACGCCTAAGTTATAATAAAAGAATCAGAAAAGTTAACGAACTTATTACTTTTGATAACTTGTCCCTGTTGATATATACATTTCACATTCCTTTTATCACAAAGCAACTTGGTTTGCTTGAGGAGGGATATGCTTCTGTTTCTCATAGAGCATGTGACACAAGCATCTACTATGTCTTATACTCTTATCCTCAAAAGCAATGGGTTATCACTAGTTCATTATTATGATATCTTCTCTAGTTCATTATGCCACAAATCAAGTTTTTATGTTTCTTTTTCTTTTTTCAACATTTGCCACTTTCTAGGTAATTTCTTCTTCATAAAAAATAGGGTAATTTATTGTAGGAAAGTGCTACAATTAATACGCATCATTATTTGGGTATGTACAATATGCACCCTCTTGAATCGCATTGGATTCATAACCTTCTGCATAAAAATTCACAAGATTTGCAAACTTTCATACTAACATTGTTTCAAAAATTCATAATATCAACACTAAAACCACTTATAACATTCTTTGAGATATTGTCCTGAGGTTGAACACCCCTTTCTTATTGAAGGTTTTGTTTTTCTAACCACTTATACCAATATGGTTATGGTGTTGGGGTAGATTTGTGGATTCCACCTTTATTCCCCTAGTTGGTACCTGATTTCTGGTGTTGGGCTTTGCAAGTTGATGGGCCAAGTTTTGGTGGAGAATAGCTTCTTTTTTTTTTTTTGATCTTGTGGAGAATAGGGTCTGATGGCAACATTTTAGCATTGTAATTCGGGCATGAACATTCATGTGGCTTTCCGCGTAAGCTTAGATTTGTTATTTTCCTTTTGGTCTCAGCATAAGATCAGATTTGTTTTTTATCAGCAAAAGAAAATTTATTAATGAAGCTCGATGAAGATACATTGGAGAAGCTTAGCTCATTCACTTTTCAACTGAAATGTTGCCATTCGGGTGGGTACATATGCTGCAAAAAGGAGGAACTAATAAAGGAATGAGAAAATCTCTCTCTCTCTCTCTCTCTCTCTCTCTCTCTCTCTCTCTCCATGGTACAGTAGTGTTATCTTGACTCGTAGTTGCTTCACTGTGGATCAAGGGGAATGTCACCACAGCACTGGAAAAGTGGACATCACCATTAAGAACGATAAGCATATGGAAGGCGGCTACAATTTTTGTTCTCTTCTATTACTACATAATTTAAACATTTTAACCCTTATACTCAAGGCCAATTAGAAATGTCCCCCTTCCGTTAATAAACCGTTAGATGACAGATGAAAAATGATTGTGTAAGTTACATGTGACCTAATTAAGGTGTAACCTTCTTTGTTCAACCGTATTCTCTTCAAACTCGCTCAATAAATTGAATAATAGCATTATTGACACACATGAGGAGGACATAGTAAGTTGATGAAAATAAATTGGAAGTGTAGTTACAGGAGACAGGAGTTCCTGGGTTGAGGTACACCTCAAGTAGTTTTACGAAAAACAAAACGGGGGACAACCTGCAAAAATGGCTAGAAACACCCAACAAATAATACACAGGAAAAATACACTCTTCCGCGCATCTCTATTAGTAAAATATCCTACAATTACCCCTCATTTGCCCATGCATTGAACCCTGTGGTAGGATCTCAAGAACCATCAACACCTTCAAATAAAGACTTTCAAACATGCCAAGCAACATTTTCAGTCCTCCCCTCGGTCCATTCATACCACTGCACAATGTACACGGAAATAACTGAAGATCAGTAGTGCCTTGATGACATAATGTCCAAGCAGACAGGAAAAACCTCGCATATCTAGAGAATCCAGTACGTATGATATCACATCACCGTCTGCAGACATGATGTAGGAGTATGAGACCCACACTTAAGTACTATATAGTAATATATGTTTACGGATGGTACTGAGCAAGATAAATTTGCATGCCTCTGAGATTGTAAGGGAAGCATAGACATAAGAACATTATTAGGTGGAAGCTGATTCCATCGACTGGACTGGAGGAGCTGTGATTGCCACCAGATTTAGATCAGGGCGATTGGAATCTCCAGACCTTTCACGGATTTCCCTGTATTCTTGACAAATTGCGCACAAATGGCAAAAGAAATGAGTCACAAAGTCTCCGCATGGCGCCTCCTGCATTTAATAACAACGAAAGGTGGTGAACCATCTGGAGTTATACAATGGAATATCAACTCAAAGACGTGACCAGTGGCATGACATCCAACTCCAAGCATTACAGGCATATGTAGAAAGATCAGCCAAAACAAGACATTTGAATATGTGAATCCAATTCTACAATACGATTGGCGTTGGCTTCCAATAGTTTTGGTTTATCAGTAATGTATGGAGAAGTTTGTTGGACAATACAAATCACCTTTGAAGGCAACCCGTTACATACTAGAGGCCCCCACACAATTTGACAGACAAACGTGTCTCATCATTTCTGTACGCTCTACCAAATAGAGTTGTTCCAAGGGTACATACGCACATATGTATGGCCCTGTAAAAAGTTTATGTTGCTCTTTTACTGATATCGTAGTAACAAAATCAACTAGGGACTCTAACTATAGGTCAACTATGCTTTCAACTCTATGAGAGCAACGCTACACAAAAAACAGCACTGGCACCTATAGTCGATATGCATCACCTATATATCGTAGATATACCTTTTTCTCACTATAAATAAAGTATTCCTTTCTAAAACATCATAGCACCATTAAAATTTGACCACTCACAAATCAGGGCTCAGTCACCGACCAGAAAAATTGCCAGTTCAAGGGTTGGATCAATCAACAGCTTGACCCAATTTGCAATCCCGAAGCCGATACATAGATAATTATTACACCCCCACAATATAAAGAACAAATTATCAGTAGCGTAAGAACATCCATGGTGTAATTCTTAATCTCCAATTCCCAGAAATTAAATGAGCACAACATTAGGATGGCTTAAGATGTTTCCACCAATTAAACAATAAACAAGAATAAAAACCCACCACCCGATTGGGTACGCCAGAGTTGGAGGGAAGTGCCCTTAACTAATGAATTTTTCTGCACCCGCTAACCAATCTGGAACTCCCCAATTCCGCACCCGCCACCTGATAACTAATGGTACATTAAGTAGAATTTAGTAGCAAGTAGCAAACAGACGACTAATTAATATTTTTACAGAAAATTCAAGTCTCTGAATATTAGGTGGTCGATGGAAGTCGAGTGCCTTAGGCCCCATATTTTATGGGCTGTATACTAGGTATAACAAAAAAACTCCATTATAATGTGAGCATAATTACTACTTTCGTTGCTAAACATGTAAGAAAATTTATATTTAATTGATAATTTTGCATTCTTGTAATAATCAATACGTTCGGAAATTTCATCCACATAATTATACATTTTTGTTTTACTTTTAGATTGATTTACGGTTTATTTTCTTTTCTTGTAAAAGTACGCAAGGGGCCCCAACTATGAAGTTCACCTCTGGCCCCCAAAATTTCAAGGACGTCCCTTAATGCAGGGGTACCTTTCTCCATACCATCCCCAACGATATCAAATGTGTTTTTCTTTTATCAGCAACGATATCACTTGTTTGATATCAATAGACAGCAACGCAGGCATAGTAGTCGTGCAGACTTATTCACAACACAGAAATTTATCATCCAGAAATGTAAGTGAAAGATGCTATGGGGCCGTGAAGGCCAGCTTCTCAATACAAAAACCAAGGCTGAGGTGGAACAAAGTGGAAATTTGTGACTGCATGTTTGTCTTGTCCAGTATTGGGTCGACATGTTGCGCCGGCTGCATTATTTTTTCCAAGGGATACGAGGATGACAAAAATACAGAACCATCATTCTTCAAGTATCAAGCAAATTATACGTGGAGACCAATAGAAAAGACATACCTGCAGGTTATACTTGGACCTTATCGCCCTACGATAGCCGCAGGCATAGCATGCAACAAAGCATCCAGGCAACCCCAAAACGAGGCCATCGGTTACCAAGCAGCAGACAGTGTTCACAAGAGCCCACAAAATGAAATGGATCGTGCATGATCCCATCAAAGTTCCAGACCCCAAAAACTCAGCATTTTTTCCAAAAAGATAGCATGGGCAAACAAGACCGATACAACCTGAGCAACGAAAAAAATAGGAATCACCAAACAATTGATGGAATCATTGTTCGCCACCACAAGAAAAGATTAGAATACTTAGTACCACAGTATATGTAAAACCATTTTATTCCCACTTAGATTCACGTATTTGAAGCAATTATCCAGTCGGATAACAACGGATATGCTTACAACTGATTTGAAATGCCTGAAGTCAGAATAAGGCTTTGACCAAAAACCCAATTCCATTAGTCCCTTTGTTCAAATAAGATATCCATTTAGGCGTTGAGTATGGTTTCTTGTAGATTTCATTGGGATAGATGGATGCAGCAGACATATATTCTATTGGTTTCAGTGTTCATAAGCACTATTCTTGTTAGAAATCAGCTCGACTTCTGTGATGCTACTACATATTTACAATTAGAGCCTTATTTTTTCATTTATTATTCATACAGTAGTATACATAAAATTCCAAAACGTGTCCGCGTACGTGTTGTGTCCTCAATTTTTAAAATTTTACATGTCAGAGTTCAGTGTTGAGCCGCGTGTGCATGTCGGTGCTAAATATGAAATTGGATCTTGTGATATCATGTAACAACTAACCAGTGAGCACTGTATTAGTGGAACACCAATCCCACAAACTGCAAAGTCGCCTGGCCGCACCATAAATTGGAGACCCTCCAACAACTATTTTCACAAGCTTTTGTTTGTAAGGCACTTACCTCCGCTCTCCTTACCAAGTGAGCGAACCCTTTGGGTTATTATCATTATTAGTTAGTTGTGGCACTAGAAGAGAATTTAAGATGAACATAGATTTGAATTTTTTGGCTTTACTACTCAAAATGCACCTTTCAGTAATTCAAGGTCACAAGACAGAAATTAGCATACAGCTCTGCATATCGTCGCAGCAAGCACAGATTCCAGAAGACCATTGTGCAGGGCTATCACCGGCTTCACTCACGCCCGGAATTGCAGAGATAGGTATGCCATTGTTGCTCGGCACAACCTCCAATTCTGAATCTGATTGTCCCAAGGGAATGTAAGGAGGTGGAGCATAGTTGCTTTGGCCTCCCATTTTCCTTTCTAATGAAGAAATAATATGACTCAATCAATCTATCAGCCACCTCCTGTTGTGTAGTTAATGTAATCTCTCAAACTCCAAACTGTTAAACAAAAGGAATAACAAACTGGATAAGGATCAAATTATCAAAGCTGCAGAGCAGGATCATAAATAGAAAAAATTATTTAATGCCCCTGGGGCTCAGCACATGACGTGCCCCGGGCACCTTTTCCACTGCACATATGGTGTGGGGCAAAACAAGTGTGTAGGCCTCACCTAATGTGGGGTGAAAAGTGGCCTGGGGCACCAAATGGCAAAGCCCCAGTCAGTGGCATTGAATAATATAATCCAATAATTTAAAGAGAGGGAGTAGTTAGTTATGTAGCACAAAATAAACACAACACCCAGACTACAACACACAAATTTCCACAAGTTGGAGGGCACAGCACATTGATAGACGCGTTTTTAAAAATATTTCTATGTGGTTTGTTACACTCCATGGAAGAAGTAATGACAGACAAACTGGGGCCCTCATCATAGAAGAAATACCATACATACTGTTGTTTACATTTATCATTCACCGTTCACCAAGTGTTCCAGCAAAAACTGTTTACCCAGTAACATGTGTCTTTGTAAACACTAAGCCATCATCATCCCTCACACAAAATAGACGACTTTCCTAAGCTTTAAACTAGAGTCTGCTATTTCCTTCCATTCCCAACATTCTGTGCAAGTGTTTTTTCATAGAATGTCCAAAACATTTTTTAGAGTGTCGGACAGTGTGTAAGGGTAGTTTTCTCTAAAAAGTTTTTCTATAACCTAAGGACTTTAGACAAGTTGTTTCCACTAAATGGACTTTCAGTCAAACTGCGTGTTTTGTGGACTTTACCCCATTTAGTCCGGAGAGTCGGACACTTTCCGACACTACGTGATCCATAGGTGAATAGTCAACAAAACTGGAATTGAAAACAAATAACAATAAATCAGCAGGTTTTCTTCTTCTTCCTTGTTTATTTTTCCTAAAAAAACAATGGCGCGCAAAACCGATGCTCCCAGAAGCAAACACAAATAATCTGGACACAAGAACTCACAAGTCACAACCCACAATTGTCACTTTCTCCTTCACCATTCCTATTCCTAGAAGTCGCAACGAACAACAACCTCTCCTTGTGGCTAATTCTCGTACGACAAAATGAAACCTCATCGTCGTGCATACAAAGTCTAGTATTTCGGAATTTGAAGATCTTTACACCTGAAAAAAGAACGGCGAAAACCTAGAAACTACAACCACCCTAAGAAAACAATAAAATTACGCGAATCTACACAGTGGTATTGATTACAAACGCGAGCGAGAGAGAGAGAGAGAGAGAATACCGGTTTGGCCGCCGAGATACGGGAATTGAACTGTATTCCAAAGCTTCCTGCCCTAGCCTGAGTTTACGTTCCGTTCCCCGATTAGTAAACGAGTCTTGATATAATTTCAACGCTTTAAATTCAAATGTGCTTAAAGGTTAGTGATTATTCAGTGCGGGCCCCGTGGTGCTCCAAGGCTCCATTGGGCCTCCTCCATGGCGCTTGACCAACTTAGGCTCCGTTTCAGAACAAAAAATAACTCCTTATTTTTTAAGAAGACAATTTCATGCTCAAAAATTATGAGTTTATTGAAATCTAAAAATATGCAATATGGATCTTATTTGAAAGATCTCGATGAGATCTTTTATACGATGCAAAAAAAATTGAAAAATCATTTTTCATTTATTATATTTTTGAGTTTGAAAATGTGAAATAAGCTGCTTATTTTTTAAGAAGGTTTCTGGAACGGATGCAGAATTCAAAATGTGAGTACTTAAAATTACTCTCGTAGACTCCGTTTCAGAAACCTTCTTAAAAAATAAATACTTATTTTGCCACTTCTCGATGAAAAATAAGAAGGTTTGTTTTACAAAATCCAAATAAGCAGCTTATTTCACATTTTCAAACTCAAAAATAACGTAAATGAGAAATAATTTTTCAATTTTTTTTTGCATCGTATTAAAGATCTCAATGAGATCTATCAAACAATATTGATATTGATAGGAAAATTATTTGCGTAAGCACATGATTTTTTGAGCTTAAAATTGTCTTCTCAAAAAATAAGTAATTGTTCAATCTTTTCATGAACAAGCCTTCTTATTACACAAAAAATAAGTTCTTATTTCGTTTCTAGAACGGGGCCTTATTCTTCTTTAAAAGATGTGAACTTTTTATGCAATTAGCTAGCAAAGTACTCGAGGGTATATATTTTAGTGAAATCTTTAACTTTCTACTTATGATCGTTGGAATTATAATTATGATCAAATTGCTTTTGATTGAAAAAAATTGAAATGGTCCCTGTAATTATGTGTTTGTGTCAACTTGGTCTCTGTAGTTGTAATTGACTTGATTTGCACTTTGTACTTTTCATTTTGTTCCAACTTGGTCCAATTGCTAACTGTCGTTAGTCAGCCGTTAGTCCTTTTAAATAAAGACAAAATAAGCCAATAAGCTAATTTTTTCGTCTTTATTAAAAAAATAGATTTCGATGGTAATTTTTATTTTTTAGGTTCCTCTCATCATAACGAAGTAATAATTTCCAAAAAATTGAAAAAAAACTAACAAATACGAAAAAAATTGAATAAGGACAAAAAATAAGCCATTTGGCATATTTAGTCGAACAACCCCTGAGTTTATGTAATATTCTAACTTTTGGACATGGTTTTTTATCATGTTGTGACTTTTGGATCTATATCATATTGTGACTTTTGGACATGACTCTATATGCTTTTTCAGTACTATGCAGAAAAATAAGGCATCTCAGTATTTGTCCACAAGTTGAATAGGTAGACAATACCAGTGATTATATTGCCTCATGGCTGATCATGAAAATGCTGAATTGAAGGGTAACTTTTTGTAGAAAACTATAACCAAATTTCTTCTTAGGTGCTTCCTTATCAATGGAGAATGGAAGAATAAGCTACGTTTTGGTTCAGAGATATATTAGGTAGGCATGTGCAAAAAATCCGTCCAACTGTGGATCCGACCGGATCCAAAGGGTCTCGGGCGGGGTCGAACATGTAGTTCGGATGGGTACAGGTTTATTTTCTGTTAAAAATCAGATTTCGGTTCGGGGTTCGGATTGGTGTATTTCTTACCCGACCCGACCAATTCATAAAGAGTAATTCAATTTTTGGTCGGACCCGACCCGACGTAAAAAATCGAGCTCGCGGATGAATCTTACCTTTTCAGTTCGGTTTGCGGGCCTAGAACATTTGTTGCCCGACATGTCAGGTCTCGGAGTTCAAACCCGAACCCGTGCACACCCCGTATTAGGGCAAGAGGGAAATGAGAGAATTATTGTTTTAACTCCAAAAAAGGGGGCCATATTTGATTTTGCTGTTAAAAGGACTAACGACAAACTAACGGCAGTTAGTAATTGTACCAAGTTAGAACAACATGAAAAGTACAAAGTGTAAATCGAGCCAATTACAACTACAGGGACCAAGTTGACACAAACACTTAACTACAGGGACCATTTCAATTTTTTCCCCATTGATGATTATACAATTCAAACCAGAAACCATTTTTTCATAAGAACTATCTTATTTTAATAAAATGCGAACTTCCCTTTTCCTATTGAATTTCAATGATCCAAGCCACTCAATACGTTCATAACGTAATTTTAAGGGTACCTCAGGAAAATCAGCAATAAAAAGACTGGGAAGGGCTTCATCCGAGCAGTTTTTGTTTGTTTTTTATCTAACGGTTCAAATAAAAAATGCTCAAATTAAGCCCTTCCGGATCTTTTTTTTGCCGATTTCTTTTGATACCCTTAAAATCATGTTCTAAACACATTGAGCGGCTCGGATCATTGAAATCCGATTGGGAAAGGCAAGAAATGGAGAGGTCCACATATAAGGTACTCATTTTAAGATCGTTACTTGAAGATTTCTGATTCAAACCATATACTACATCGTAATCATACCGTTGAAGAATCGGAAATTGACCCGTAACTACACATTCTATACTAATGATGTAAAATATTTGCTATAAAAGGAAAAAAAATCCACCTTACGGCTGATTTGGAATTTGGGATTTGGCAACCGTAGGTGTTAGGATTATTCGTACCGGGATTAGAGCCTTTTTTTTTGATAAGTAGATTGGATTGGAGCTAAATTTGTGTTTCCCTTATTTGTAAAAGCAAATTTTCATAGGAATAAAGTTGAATTTGATGGGATCAATATTGTGTAAAGCAATTGATTTAGTCTGCCACAAATATAAGAGAAATAACTAGGTACGGCTGATTGGCTTCTCTTCCAACCTAAACATTGAGAGATTATTATTTTTTTATCGTAAACTTCAAGAGAGAGATATGATAGTTTTAGCAAATATTTTCTGGTCAAAGATTTAAGAGATGAGTATTTTTTTTTCCTTTAGTTTTATCCCAGATGATAGTTGTGTAGTGGGGTTAAAAATGTTAGAAGAATTTATATTAATAGTCTAAGGCCATGCTACTAATTTTGCTTTTTAGAAGAGTTTATAATAGTCCAAAGAATTGTACAGATAAACGTTTTGGGAGTGTTATAGGCATGGGCAAAATTTGGATCTTATCGATGCAAGATTTTTTTTTTGGAAGTTTATTTTCAATCGAATCCAGAAGGTCTAATTGTCCAAATTACATTGGTCAGGGGGAACATAGCTGGGGCTTGGGGCAAATCACCGGCATTAGCTTTGTATGTCAGCCAATGTGTACGAGAAAAGCGCTCCAATGCAACATTGGCTTTGTATGCTATTAATCCGACATTGTATTTACATGAATTGAATCATCGTTGTTAGTACCGTAGGCACGGACAGTTTGCTAGTATTATACGTTACAATACGTTTTCACACACTTTTATATATTTTTCATACATTTTAATTTTCAATATAGTTTTTAAACCTTAAGCCCTAATAACAATCCACTGGGCTGCCTTAGATTTTTTTACGCACAAATTCACACACATTTATAGCCCGTTTAATTGAAATTTAGTTTCAAAAACCTCTTCATTTGCCAGATTTCTCATAGAAAAAAATTCCCAGAGTCACAACCAAAGTCCAATTTTACTTTGAGTTAGCAAAATCCTATAAACAATAACTACAGGTTTTGATGCAACGCAGCCTCCTTTTACAAAACTAGTTGCAAGAAGAGATCACAAACTTGCTTATGTTAAAGATTCTCTCTTTAAAACATAAACACAAATAGGTATGAACTACAGGTATTCCTTCTTCGAGCATACGATAATGAGAAAACTCACAAATTTTCTTTAATTCAATAAACAACTCCATTTTAATGTCTACTAAAAACCTAAGACTGAAAAGGAATCAGCAAAACAGGAAGCTGAATCCCGATGAATTGCTACTTGACTCAACATTACCAAAATCAAAAGAGTTGATCTCAAATCTCAATACTAGATAATAAAAGAAAACTTGCCAAAACAAATGGCACTCAAAACGGAATATTCAAAAATAATTTATAACAAAATAATAAAACTAAATATCTATTTCTTAAATAATAAACCATTTCCATTCTGCATCAGTTTTTTTTCCTTTTAAGTTCTATATATAAATTACTTGGATGACAAGCACAAAAATATATCCTACCCTTTATATGCAATCTGAATGTTTGGGCCGGGCCTATTTCAGTTTTAAGAAGTTTTCCCGAGCCTATTGTGCGCACAGATGGGATCTCAAACTCATAAAAATGGGAGTAGGTTTGAGCGGGTTGGGTGTAGGGCCGTAAACAAGCCGAGCCGAGCCGAGTCGAGTTTTGACGGGTTTGAGCTTTGTTCATTTATTAAACGAGCCTCTTTAATCGAGCCAAGTCACCCTTAATCAACATTAACTTTTGTCGAGTTTGGCTCGTTTGCTAAACGAGCTGAAAACTCGAGCTTGAGCTCAACTAGTTCACTAAATGAGCCGACCCGACCTCGTGAGTTGCTTGGTTCGTTTACAGCCCTAGTTGGGTCGGATGGTGAATTTATGCACACCTGGATATAGTGCCTGCATTCTCCCAATTTTTTTTATAATACTTTTTTTGGTCATAATTTTCAAACTAATTATTCATCTCGACTATAGGAATTAGAAAGTAAAAGAATATAGACCAAACTTTAAAAAAATTCATATAAGACGACAATTAAAGACAAAAATACCAATTGTGTTGTATTTTTTTAAAATTTATCACAGTTTTTAAACCCCTCTCTTTGGAACGAATAATTAAACTCAAAAATATATTATAAATTTATCAAAAATTAATGCTTTGTTTGGATTGTTTTTTGAAATTTTTTTATAAGAGCAGTAAGGATAATAAATGGAAAGAAATAGAAAAAAAAAAAGATTGATAGTAAAAGGAATCTTTTGAAAATATTTTCCAAAAAAAGACAAAGAAGGCATTACTAGTATAAATGAGCATCGCCGACGTGATCTGTCGCTATCCGGATTGAATAAACCCCCGGTCAGGCGCATGGGTTTTATGGAACTGTTCACGTTGCAGCCATCCTCCGTGGAAATCCTCTAGAAAGAAGGCCAGCAGAAGACGACGAAACGCCATACTCATTGGGAACTGCTCTGCATCAAACCCCATCTCTCTCTCTCTCTCTCACTCTTCTTCGTCTTCTTCCGAATTCAGCCGAAGCATCAACTAAAACCTCTTCGGCATCCCTGTAAGGAACTACAAGTCTCTATCTCTCTCCGCTTGCCATTCGAATTTTTTGTCTTCTTGGGGTTTTTTTTTTTTGGTTTTGTTTTGTTTGGATCGACTTGGGTGCATCTCAAAATAATTTTTACATTCGCTCCGGCCGTTTCACTTGCTTACGACCGGAGCTGAGTTGGCCGAGAGTTTTGGGAAAGGGAAATGAAGCAGAAACCTTATGAGGGGCTATGTCTCGGGCCAAGACCGCGAGGCCAACCCTTTAGGGTTTAGTTTATGCGTTTTACTTTCACAGTCTCAAAATCTCAATGTATTGATCACCTTCCGAGTTGTTAGATTTTAATCATTCTTCTAATCCTCTCCAATTCTTCCCTTGTTTTCTTCTTCAAGCTAGTTTCTCTCCTTGAATTGCGATGGTAATTTATTAGTAGCATAAGATAGGAGTAGTTGTTTTTTTAGAATATCTTTGTTCTCTAGGTTCATGATTGCTTGCTTTTGCCCATTATATCTCTACTTTTCACTCTCTCTATACATACACAAACATTTATAAAACAACCACGTTCAAAAGTATAGTTCTATCCGCAAAGCGATCGAAAGCTTAAAATTTGAGAGGAGTTCTTTCTTCTTAAAGAAATTTAATCTTTCTTCCCGCAAGTTACTAGATATAAATAAGTTCTTTTGACTAATGCAAAAAAGTTTGAATCCTTCTTGACAAAATTGTGACCGGACAAATTTTCCGCAGTGAGTCCTTTGACATTCAAATTTAATTCTTTTCGAGCCATGGACAGTCAGA
>WJXA01000275.1:0-51542 GCA_014282245.1 Rhododendron simsii
GTATAACTCGTCTCCTACGAGAATATAACTCATGGCTCTCCTCCTCACCTTCCTAGAGGCCTTACGATGAGGCCTTTTAAGGAAAGAGATGATAGGTGTACGCCAATCGTTCTCAAGTTCATCATCTTACTCTTCACCTGTGAAGTCAGAAGTAAACACTTCCAGCCCTAGACCCCTTCTCCTAACAGAAGGTAACAATCTCTTTCGGACTGTGATGGTCTTGTGGATTGTCTCTGGGGCTAACTTCAGACCTATTGAGGCCTGAGCCAAGCTGTTAGCTTCAGTGTTCATGCTCCTTGAAACGTGCTTGACAATGACATTGTCAAAACTTGAATTAATTGCATTGCTGCCATATAATAAGGAGCCAAGTCCTCACTATAGCATTTGAACGTTCCTGCCAAGTGATTGATGACAAGGTTTGAATCCCTAATAACCTTTACATTTCTAGCCTCTAAATCCCTAAGGATCTCAAGGCCTATAACGACTGCCTCATATTCAGCTTGATTATTTGTACATGGAAATCAAATTGAAAGGACAATTCAGTCCTTAGGCCTTGGGGAGAGAAAATAATTACTCCACAGCCTGAGACCTCCTGAGTCTTTGATCCATCAAAAAGCAGTATCCAAGGAGTGAGTGAGATTTCAAGAGCGTTCAGTCCTACCTCAGGCTCATCGCCGATATCCACGCATGGATGATCAGCAAGGAAGTCTGCTAAGGCCTGGCCCTTCACAGCCTTTTGAGGAACATATTGGAAGCTGAATTCCATTAGAGCTAAAGACCATTTGCCAATTCGGCCTCTCATGATTGGCAGAGAAAACAAGTACTTAACTAGGTCTGTTTTACTCATAATGTAAACCAAAACAGGAAGCATGTAGTGCCTCAATTTTATTGCTGAAAAGTACAAGGCAAGACAAATCTTTTCAATAGGAGTGTATCTCCTTTCACAAGGAGTCAACAACCTCCTTAAATAATAAACTGTCTGTTCCTTTCCTTGAGCGTTGTCTTGGGCTAACAGGCCTCCAATAGAGCCTTCAGCTGCTGAGATGTAGAGCTTCAACGGCTTGTTCTTGATGGGAGGCATAAGGACTGAGGCCGTTGCTAAATAGCCTTTGATCTCATCAAAGGCCTTCTGATGGCTTGCCTCCCAAACAAAAGTGTCATGATCCTTCAACTTCAAAAGTGGAGAAAAGACCTGAACCCTTCCTGCTAGGTTTGAGATAAATCTTCTCAAGAAGTTGAACGAACCCAACAGCTTCTGCAACTCCTTCTTGGTGGTAGGAGGCTTTGCTTCCACGATTGCTTTGGCTTTGTTCTTGTCAACCTCAATCCCTCTATTGTGGACCAAGAACCCAAGAAACTTGCCTGTGGAGACTCTGAAGGCACACTTTAAGGGGTTTACTTTCAAATCAAACTGTTGCATTCTCAAGAAAGATTTCCTCAAGTGTTCCAAATGCTCATCATAGGATTGAGACTTGACCACGATATCATCAATGTAGATTTCCATGAAATGGCCAGTGAAATCATGAAAAATGGCGTTCATTGCTCGTTGGAACGTAGCACCTGCGTTCTTTAGGCCGAAGGGCATTACGACCCACTCGAAGGTTCCTAAGGCTCCAGGACACCTGAAAGCAGTCTTAGCCTTATCGGCCTCATCGATAAAGATCTGGTTGTACCCAGAATGTCCATCCATGAAGGACAAAACCTTGTGACCAGAAGCTCCATCCACCAATTGATCTACGACTGGCATTGGATACTCGTCCTTTGGAGAAGCCAAGTTCAAGTTTCTGAAGTCTACACATACTTTGACCTTGCCGTTCTTCTTAAGGACTGGAACAATGTTAGAGAGCCAAGTAACATACCTGGCTGTGCGTATGAACCCAGCGTTGAACAGACGTTCGATCTCATCCTTGACCTGTAGATAGACCTCATTGGACATCCTCCTTGGGGGTTGTTTGAAAGGTCTGAATTCTGGTTGAATGGGAAGCTTGTGCTCCACTAGGTCTCTAGACAGACCTAGAAGCTCTTCGTAAGTCCAAGCAAAACAGGACTTGAACTCCTTTAAGAGCTGGATGAGCTTTTCCTTCACGTCTTTTGGCAGAAGTTGACTAATATATACAGGCTTGGGATTCTCTGCATCTCCCAAATTAACTTCTTCCAAAGGGTCTTGCACGTCTGCCTTTAAATCATCCAACTTGGCTGGGGCTGCTTCTAGGTCTTCCAAGCGGATTTCATCAAGATCTTCAACCAGGTTTTCGTCCTCGTTGATGACTTCGGCCGCACAGGCCGAAAATCTTCTTCCTCTGGCTCTTGACTTCCCTTTAGCCTCTTCTCTAGTAAATAAGCTTCGAATTTTGACAATGTGGTTCGAAGGGCCACATGCTTCTCTACTTCTGAAGGGCTTACTGACATTGAGAAGAATGTTTGGATGAAGCTATAATCAGCCTGCTTGACTCGGTAACCATTGGACCGATTAATTCTTGAAAAAGTGGCTTCACTTCTTCAGCTGACTTGTTGTTATGAATGGGGGCTATTTTGTGGCGGCCATACTTGTCAAGGTGATGCAGGGAGGCGTGTCGAAAAGAAGAACGCGCAACAAGGACAATCACGAATAAATATGAACTAGAGGTACTCCCTCTACGAACACATAATAATGAGAAATAATCTCAATTTTCATTAATCAAATCATAAAACAGCTCCCTTGCCCTAATGGCTACAATCTTATTATATAGTACTAGCCACCCTAGAATTAAAAAAGGAATAAAAATATTAGGAAGCAACCCTACTTCTTGTAAAACAAGAAAACATAAAATAAGAAACTGAATCAACCTAAATTAAGAAACTAAATAATTCTATGTTAACACTCCTAAATTATAAGATTCCTAACAAAATACTAAAACTAAAGCCGTAAAATAAAATACTATTTTTCCTAAAATCCATTCTTCATCATCCTCCCCAGCTTGAAGAAACTCGTCCTCGAGTTTATAAAGTTGAATACACCGAAATTTGTCTGCATCAATCTTGTACTTCAAATCTATTTTTTCCAACCCAAACTGTAAACAAGAATCTGAAAATTGTGAGAAAATAATTTCCATTGATAAAACACATCTACCTTCCTCCTGGATCGAAACACAAGGATGCTTGCATATAGTGTACTCAATAAACTCCTAAAACGGATCAATAAATTTAGTTTCCAACAACGCCAACTTTGTAACTTCTTCTTTTTTCAATATTTTCTGATTTTCTTTTTTTGGAATTTCCTCCACTGGTTTTTCGTCAAAAACTGGTGGCTTATTCCAATCCACTACTGGATCTGGAATAATATTTGATGTGAATGGCCACTCGATTGTGGCTTCATCCACTTTCGCCCTCCCCCTCGACTGATGGTTATCAGCCAAAGATCTGTTGATAGAAATATCATCTGACACCTTATCCTCTTTCGGAAACCGAGGTTGAACCGGACAACGGCAAGGTGGGTTCCCCCCAACAGCCATGGCAGCCACATGATCGGTTAGGACGCCAATCGCATCCATCACACGCTGCTCAAGTTGTTGGAACCGCGCCTCCATTCGTGCTTCTCGTGCAACTTTACTTCGTTCATACACATCTTCGGCAACAGCATAACGACCATAACGAACTCCTTGTCGCGCCATGATCCGGAATCGAGCGCTGGCTCTGATACCAACTGATGGAACTCAGTGGTGTAATCATCCACAGATCGCATGTTCTGGCGGAGATTCTGCAATCGCTGGAATATAAGACGAGAGTAGTTATGGGGAAGAAAAGCTACCCGCATCTTTTTCTTCAACTTCTCCCATGAACTCATCTTGTCTTTGCCCTTCCGCACGCGCGTCAGCTTTAGCTGCTGCCACCATGCCGCAGCCCTACCCCGAAACCTGGTAGCGACTAACGACACCCGCCTGTCCTCCGGGACCTGTTTAAACTCCATGACTTCTTCAGTGGCTGTAACCCAATCAAGCAACTCTTCTGGCGTCAAACCCCCATGAAACTCAGGCAGTTCAATCTTCAAACCAGATTCCCATTGACGGACATCGCGGTGATCGGCCGCAATTTCCCGACCTCTTACCCTCGGTTGATAGTAGCTACCCATGCCGGTTCTCCCGCCACTGAGTGTTCCCATCGCAAAAGGATTTTCGGCCTCTTCATCGTCCACATCCTCGTCCTCCTGCTGAGGCTCCCGAGCATAGGAGCGATGGCGAGCGGGGTTCCCCCCAACAGCTAGGGCAGCCATTTGATCAGTTAGGACGCCGATCGCATCCATCACCCGCTGCTCAAGTTGCTGGAACCACGCCTCTGTTCGCGCCTCCTGCGCAACGTCATCCCTTTCATAGATCTCCTCCACAGGAGCTGTACGACCACCTCGTCCCCCTCGACTTCCAACATGTCTAGCGGCCATAGTCGAGATCGAACTCGTGCTCTGATACCAACTGATGCAGGGAGGCGTGTCGAAAAAGAAGAACGCGCAACAAGGACAATCACGAATAAATATGAACTAGAGGTACTCCCTCTACGAACACATAATAATGAGAAATAATCTCAATTTTCATTAATCAAATCATAAAACAGCTCCCTTGCCCTAATGGCTACAATCTTATTATATAGTACTAGCCACCCTAGAATTAAAAAAGGAATAAAAATATTAGGAAGCAACCCTACTTCTTGTAAAACAAGAAAACATAAAATAAGAAACTGAATCAACTTAAATTAAGAAACTAAATAATTCTATGTTAACACTCCTAAATTATAAGATTCCTAACAAAATACTAAAACTAAAGCCGTAAAATAAAATACTAATAAAATACTATTTTTCCTAAAATCCATTCTTCATCACAAGGCCTGCCACCTTCATTGGACCAACCCCCTCATCATATAAGTGAGCCTCTGCATGGTTATTAGAAGACTTGAATGGTCTACGGTCAGCCCATATTGACCTCCACGTCGTCTTGATTCCAAAAAATAGATATTGGTGTAGGGTTGAGGGGACCGCTAAACAGGAGTGAATCCAATCTCTCCCCAGGCAGAACATTGAAGGATGAGTGTGAATTACAACAAAGAAAGGTGTTGTTAAGGTCTTGGATCCTATCATTAAGTTCATGATCAAAATACCTTGGCATGCTGTCTCCTTCCTGGTGAAATCAGTCAAGCGGCATTGCATGCACCATGGTGCGACCTTGATCAGTCTCTCCCGAGCCTCTGCATCATCGACTTAGGAATGAGGTTGGCTTCTGACCCATTGTCTACCAAGATACGGTTCACTGGCATCCCATCAAGGCAACTAGCAATGTACAAAGGCTTGATGTGTTTGTTCATCGTGGGCCTTGGCCTCTCAAAGATCACACTAGCTGCACGATCTTCATTCTTCTCTTTAGTCTCGTCCTTCAGCACAATTAATGAAGGCCCATTCAGTCCTACCGAAAAGGACTCATTGAGAATTTCCGCTGTCTGCCCCATCTCTACAACATCTCCCTCCATGGCTATTGGAGTGTTGTCCTTGGCTTCCAGTTCTGCCGGTAAGAATACAACCATATTGCACTGCATATTAGAACCCTGTCCAGGCATAAATACCTTAGCCTGTGGATTCAACTTCGACTTGCCCCCCGAGTCTGACTTCCTTGGTTGAAGGGCTGACTTTTGGAGCAAAGCGACTTGCCTTGGTGAGGGCTGAATCCTGGCTTCTTCAAGCGTTCTTTCCAAGAGAGGTTGCTTCTTGAGCATAGCAGCTTGCCTTGAAGGGAGTTGGGTAACAGCCTCTTTGTATGTTTTCCCCTCAGGGGGCTGCTTCTTCGGTAGAGTCCTCGGAGGAGGCTTGATGATAGCCTCTTCCACAGTCTTTTCCAAAGGTTTGTATTCTCTTCTAGCCTTAGGCTTTTCAACCATAGGCTTTTCTAGGACTTCCACCTCCACTTCTTCTTCTAGGACATCCTCCATCATTGGATCGTCCAGTAGGTCTGTTTCTTCATCAGCCCTTCTAGCTGCCTGCCTGAATTGTTGGCGGCGCCTCTTTTGAGATCTAGACAGAGGTGGAGGTTTGGATGGAAACTTGGGATGTTCAACCCTGTGCCACTCGTTTGGAGGAGTGGCTGGAGGTTTAACAACTCTTGGCTTATCTTTAGAGGGAGCAGATATCCTCAAGTTGACAAGCTCATCTTCAATTTCAACCAACCCTGGCTGAATTCTGTTGAACACAGATTCCCGTATAACCCTCCTTCCTTTAGACCTGTGATGCTCCTTAGGACTCGATTCAGCCCTTCCGACGATGATACTCTTCAGGACCGGCTTGTTAGGACTGGCATGGTGTCCACATTCTGTACACACCATAGAGCAGGTTGGTTTTTCTGGTTTCTTCACCCCTGAAGGTCTAGACCACCATGAGTTTTGCTTTTCGAACCTCCTGACTCGCTCAGTCCTGACATCCCCTTCATCATAAAAGGAATCCCAGAACCTGCCGGGGCTGGACTTGTACGCTGCTCTCGAAGGGGCTCCTAAACTTATCTTCGGCCTAGGGACAGCCCTAGGCATGTCTCTCATGTTGACAGAAACCATATTTGTGCTCAGCCCTGAAGGAAAGGGATTGCCATCCACTCCCATAGGCTGCTTGTCTTTCTTGGGAAACTTGAACTCCCCTCGTTCAATCTTATCCTGGATGTCATTCCTAAATACTATGCAATTATTAGTAGTATGACTCTAAGAATTGTGATACTTACAATACTCTTTGCCCTTCAGCTCTTCCGGAGTTGGAATCTTGTGACCGAAAGGCAGTTTGAGCAGCTTGTCAGCAAGGAGTTGGTCGAAGATAGCTTCAGCTCTACCCACGTCAAAAGTATAAGTCCTGGTTGACTTATTGAAAGTGTTCTGAGCTGGCTGCTTTGTGGGCTCCATCTTGACAAAAGCCTTACAAACGTACGGCTTTTTGTTGATGATTTCAACCACTGCCATGTCTGGGTCTACCTCTGCTTCTACTGCAGCAACCTCATAGTTAGGGTCGCAGTAATACGTCTCTTTGGATGCTGTCTTCCTGTCCTGCTCCTCTGCCATGAACTTTTCATAATGAGAAGCCTTGGAAGATAATTCAAATAGGTCTCTGAACTCTGTCCCATAAAACTTCTTTTTCATTTCGAAGCCCAGGCCGTTTAATGCTATGCGCACGTATTCGGCCTCCGGCAGGACTATCTTGCACTTGAATCTAGCAGTCTTGAAACGTAAGAGGTAGGACTCTACAGACTCCAGATGGGTTTGACGATAGCATGATAGGTCCGCCAATGTCACTTCTGGTTTTACCCTGTAGAACTGCTGGTGGAACATCTCCTCTAACTGTGCCCAGGTCTGCACCGAGTTAGGTGGCAGATTGATGTACCAAGTGAAGGTTGTCCCAGTAAGAGAATTGGGAAAGAGCCTCAACTTTAGAGCATCATTGGTCCCAGCCTCTCCACATTGAACTTGAAACCTGGCAATGTGCTCTACGGTTGACTGCATGCTTTCACCATTGAAGGTCTGGAATTCTGGGACTCTATAGCCCTTTGGGAAGGGTGTATTGTCCACCTCCTCGGTATGAGGCTTCCTATACATTGGCCTTCCCAAAGTCTGAAACCAGGTCCCAACTGCTCCTGGAGTAGGTTCAAGACTTGATCTCTTCCCATGACTAGGTCTGGCTCAGGAGGCGGCTGTGGGTGTGCCTCTTGTGCCTGCTGGTTTTGGACAGGACTTGCCCCCCGAGTATCAGAGCTTTGAGGAGCACGTGCAACTCCTTTATCCTTTCCAGAGCCCTGGCCTCCTTGTGAAGGCCTTCTGTCTGTCTTGTCGGGCTTGTTATGGTCCTCGACCAGAACAAACCTTTGATCGTCATTTGGAGGCGTCGAAGCTCCTCCAATCACGACTCCCTTCTCCTTTTGCCCCCCGAGTGCAGGGCTATTAGATGAAGTGGCGTGATAAAATGTTTGAGGAGGGAGAGGTACCCCCAATAAGCCAGCTTGGTCTTGACCGTTGCCAAAGACACCAAACCGTGGAAAGCCCTACTGCTGAGGAGCGAGCGATAGCCTCTCTGTAAGCGTAGCAACCATTTTGTTGACTGCTATGGTCAGAGGTTCCAAGGACTGAGTGAACGATTGCGAGATTGAACTCGTAACGTTATTGGAGATCTCACGTCCCGCCATAAACATATAATTTTTTACGCTGTCGGTAGTATCGCTAAGATCTTGGGCGCTGATCTGAGGACCAGCTTCCTCGAGTAATGGCATGTCGACTGCCACTCCCTCAGGACTTTGTGGTGGATCCGGTTGCTGCTGTTGCGGCTTCTTGACCATGATAAAACCCTTAGACGATTAGGGTCCCACTGGGCGTGCCAAAAGATGTTCGGCTCGAAAATGCTCAAGGACTGAGCATGCGGCTTGTCGCGTCTAACGTAAGGGCTGGGCATCCCTTTTCTGACTTCGAATCTGTGAGGGCGATAGTGCTGCAAACCTAAGGGCTAGATTGCAGTGATAGTTCGTGGTTTTGCCTATACGAGCAAGGACTTAATAATTTCCTAACCATGTAGGAAAAGAAGTAGCAACGTAGAATAACTTTGATATATCGTAATAACAAAGTTGAGGTATAAGAAGATATGAATAATTTTATTACGTCGCAGTAATAAAATTGGGATACAAGAGAGATAGAAACTCGAACTACTTGGAGAAGTAATTGAGTGTGAAGGTGAGAAAATGAGATAATTGCTTCGCTGGAAAGGCTTTGGTTTTTTAAGCGTTGAGCTTGATTGGTGTGTGTACCCGTTCTTCATCTTGTCTTCTAGCATTTATAGGCCACGGCATTGCATGCAAAGCGGATGTGTTGGCCTTCTCTTGTGATGACACATGTCCCATGTAACGCCTCCATTCGTGCACTTCATGGGATAATGGGCAGTTATTGGAAGTTAAACAAGATCATGGGTAATTAGTGCACTGGTCCAGATCTGGGCCGAGCTTTCTGCCTTCACCATGAGCTGACATGTGTCCCGAGTTATCTCCAGATGTTGCCACGTGTCCCAAGTAACTACCCACTAACAGATTTTAGTGAGATCGTGGGTGGTTATTGGAGGTAAATATCAATTACCCATGTGTTTTCTTTCACTATGAGCCGTTGCAAGGGTTGAAAACGGCCAATCAAAATAATGGGTCCTATTTTCTCTCCTTCTTTTGTGGGTTACAAGAACCACCAGCCATTTGACTCGGTCAAATGGCTCATTGTTAGGCAACAATATCTATTTTTCCTCCACTTTTCATGGGCCACTTGGGTAATGGGCCACTTTGGTAATGGGCCATCTAATTAAATTAAATGGCCTTCTAACATTTTTAACCCATAAAAATACTTCTCGAATTTAACTAGGTCATGGGCCGGCTGAATTTTTATGCAAATAGGCCCACGACTTTCTAAATCTGAGCCCGAATCCAACTAAAATTAATTGGGCCCAGTCGACATGGGTTTGACCCAATTAATTTTGATCCAATACATCTCTATTTTTTGGCCCAATTTAATTAAAAGATAATTAAATGGCCTTCCAACGCTTGCCCAGGACTGGGTGCCAAAAACGGGTGTAAACAGGTTTATACAAATATCCCAAGGGATAAGGCTTGTCAACAAAGAGATAAGCATGATTCTCGCGGGATCCTCATCTCTTAGCATGCTGGGATTGCCAGCATAACTGGGTCTCTACGGGAATCCTCACCAAGCACTCTAACTCTACGGAGCACAGTCCTGCTAGGACTCAACCTCTACGAATGCCTATAAATACAATAGTAAGCCACCAAATAAGGTACGAAACCCTGGTACCTGAGACTCTATACTCAATTCATCTTCTTCTACCTACAAACCCGACTAACTTAGGCATCAGAGGGGTGTTGGCAAGCCACCACACCGGTGTCCATAGTTTATCCTTTCCGTTTTTGCAGGTCCTGACCGTGTCCGTGCCAGAAACTGATTCATCAGTCTGTCATTCACTTTTCTTACAAAAATAAAGAACATTAATGTGAATATACTTGTGCAAATTGTTATCTGCGTTTTAAATTTCATATTTGTGGTAATCTTTCCCATGAACTGAAAGTTTTTCAGATTTAAGATATGTAAGGTCAGTTTCATACGTGACTATATTTTCTTGAGACTTCCATGGTATCGAACCATACAAAGTTACCTTCCTACAAAGGTTTCATGCTACTGAAAATGCTTTCAACAAAATAAACATTCTTTTTCCTATTTTTCCTTTAAATTTTTTCACTTCACTTTCTCCTTTTTTTCACTCTCCGTTATCTTTTTCTTCCTAATTAATCAAACGAACCTTTAGAGACGTTACATCACTTCATATGATTTTCTTATGGAGGCTGATGCTTTCTCAATTTGTTTCTTTCTTTTCTTCCGGCGATGGCTGACAATGACGGTGATATTGCTGGTATGGGATATGATCTATTTGGCCCTCATGCAAAATCAACATGTGCTGCTCTTGTCTTTGGCTCCATCTCCTCATTTGGAATCAACTATAATTGCAATGTTCTAACTTTGCTTATTAGCTCTGCAGGTATACTTGGTTATTTGCTAATCACGTGAGTGCATCTCAGTGTTTGTATATGTGTGTGGGGCATGTTGGCCCGCCTCTTGTGTTAGCGTAGGTGCTTGTGTATATGTGTATTATTTTGATGATTTGTGTCTGAGTGAGATGCTATTCGTAGCCAAAAACTCTAAATGGCCTAGGTACATTAACATCCCCTTTGGCATGTTAGTTCGACGAATTTCTCTATATCATCGACCCATTGCACATGTTTCACTTATCTTACTAGAATGTTTCACACCCAGTTTTCGTGCAAATACGATCTCTTTTTGGTCGTTACATGATGAAATTTATAACATCTGCATGTTGATTATCGAATTAGAGTTTTGAGAAATATTAAAACACTACCCAGTTTGACATGATGACATTCCGAGGATAGGAAATGAGCATATATGTACAAAAAGGGATTGTAGAAATTAAAATATAGCAAACACTGTTCATGATTCTACTTTTTTCCGGCAACGGAATTGCGCACACACATTATGGGTACGAGCCTAGTATTAGTGTGTGCATGGGTTTATGCAGGAGTGTGTATGTCTAACATTGTTGAAAGCAGTCCACCAGCCCAGATATCGGGTCTGCAACTAGATAAAATGAAAGGTCACGATCAGAGCAGCAAAGCCCACACGCACTTGTGAGTAGGGGTGAACTGAATACTAAAGCATGGAACCAACCGAAAACACTGGCCTGAAAAATTGGTTTGTTTGGTTTTGGATTTCTTCTTGGAGAAACTTAAACAGATTCAGTTATGATTTTAGGAGAAAGCTATGGTACATAGGGTATACCGTATGTCTAAATTATGACAATTTGTAATTTTCATTATGTCGATTTTTGGTTTTCTAATGCATATTTATAATTTTAGTTACGACTTGTACTTTAAAATTACTTGTTGAACAGGTCATTAGCAGGTTACTCATAATTAAAAAATATTGTTATTATGTAACCATAATTATTCATTCCAGAATTTATAATATTTGTACCATAACCAAATATATGTGTACAATATCAAAAATTAAATAATGCAACCTACAAATGTTATAACAACACCATAAATTGGCATTATTTTACCACAATGAGTCTTACCAAAAATTCTTTGATTCGTATGATATTCCGTAACGAAATCAAAATATGTCGTACCAGAATCAACAATTATTATACCCAAGCTAAAATTATTTGTAAATTGCCACAAATTTTATAAATAACCACAATTGTTATGATAAAATTGTCATTTTCTTACCACAATGTATCGTATCAAAAGAAAATATATGTAAATAGCACAAATTATATAACTAACCACAATTGTTATGACAATATTATAAATTGACATTTTCTTACCACAATGTGTTGTACCAAAGGAAATTTATTAAAATATTCCGTAATAAGACATGTCTAAAATACCACAAATTCAGTAATATAACCAAATTTGTTATGACAAGACCATAAATTGACGTTTTTATACTCATAACGTGTCGTATTAAAAAAAATCAATCAGAATGTTAGTTAACAATAGTTATAATTGGCAAAATACCATACCATAATTAAATAATATAACCACAATTGTTATAATAAAAATAGAAGTGGCATTACCTTACCACAACTTGTCGTATTTGTTTTTTGTGTGATGTTATATTCTATAACAAAATGAAAATATGTTGTAAAAAATGCACAATAGTTATACCGAAGCAAAATATATATGTACCAAGAATGAAGTTGATCACTTATCGTTAGACCCTTAATCAAACTAAAATATCATTTTATGATTGAATTCGGATGCCGATGAAAGGGCTTTCTAAACCTGATCGAGCAAAAAATTTACGTGATTTATTTACTCAACAAGCATAACAAAATCAATGATTTTGATCGTTATTATTGTGTCGCGATCACAAGTCTACCGTACATTCAGCTATACATTGGAGAAATTAGTTTCATATAAAGTATATTGAGGCTCCGTTTGTTTCGATGTAAAATGTTTTACAATGTAAAATATTTTTTCAGAAAACAAATTTTAAACTTTTATTTTCCGGTGTTTGGTTGGCACTTGAAAATATTTTTAAAAATCAACAAAATAGTGTAAAGAGAGAGAAGGGGGCTTAAACGGTGGAGAGATTTGAGATTATTGGAATTGAACTTGAGTTAGGACTGACGATCGAGGAAACTGAGCAATGAGAATTGAGTAGAAGGCAGCGGGTTCATTTCGAAAAATAACTTACGAAAGATTTAAGGGTAAGTTATTTTCATCCATTTGATGGAAAATGTTTTTACATGTAAAATATTTTTCTCATTTTTTACACAACCAAACACCAGAAAATAGGTAAAACATTTTACATCCAAACAAACATGCAGAGCCTGAATGTACAAATTCTAAATGTTATTTTTTTCAAGGAAAAAATTCTAAATATTGTTACCGAGTATATTTATAAAATGATCGATCAGAACCGTTAGATTGTGAAGTCTTACAATATTCAACATTGTCACCAAAATTAGAAATCATGGCATATCGATAAATATGTAACCAAACGATATTTAACGTTTTAACGTATGCATTAAAGTCTATCATTAATTGTGGTACGGCATATTTTAGTCTTGCTACAGAATATTTGGATTAATTTCTTTTGATACGACACATTGTGATTAGTAAATGCCAATTTTGGTGCCGTCATAAAAGTTATGGTTACGTTACATAATTTGTGGTCATTTTTTGGAGAGGGAGAGGGAGAGAGAGTGAGGGAGGAGAGAACAACCGGTTACCTGCTCAGCCCTTTTTTCATTTTATTAATTGATTTAATAAATGGGTAGTTCGGATCATTCACTTTAAATCCAATGATTTAAAATCATGTTGTGTACGGTACACCCTTAATAAGGGGTGTGTACCATAGTTGAAGTAAATTGGGAAAATTTTGAATAAAACAAAAACGTAGAACACTAACCCAAACCTTACCCGACGTTGGATCACAAAATCCTTTCATTGCAACTTTTTTTATGAGTTAAATCCTTTCATTGCAACTTTTTTTATGAGTTAAATTTGGCATGGAATGCACTGCCAAAGTCTATAGTCAATTGACATCTAGATTTCGAGAACAAATTTTCTCATGTAATACTCACGTGACCGACGTGAGGGGAATGGGACATTCCAAGGTCCCATTCATTGATTCGATCATTTTAAGGTTTCGATGTTTAACCACTAAAAATAAAGTCAATTTATTAATAAATCATATTGCCTTGAGATATAAAATGAATGTGGCCGTTCATTTCTATCGAGACAATAATGATTCTACGAATGGACTTACCAGTATTTCACTAGTTGAATTATGTACATGAGTGAATTACACAACGAGACTCATGAATGGTTCAAATCATCATCAAATAAAAGACAATGCGAACCCTATTTGATGATTGGTCACACTTCTTTATGAAATAAAAGACAATGCGAAGCCCATGTGATGATTGGTCACGCTTCTTTATGAAATTTTGCCCTTTTTAGTAGAAGCAACACTGGTTGCGACAAATATACAAGAAAAAATACAGCCACGAGATCTATATACGAAAAGAATGAAGTCTCCAACTTCCATGCCTATTCGCATAGCTTTTGCACAGAAATAGCGCATTATATCAACCGAAAGCCAAGATTCCATGACAGACAACGAGAAAACTATTATCAATGGTACCAGGAAAAAAACGCGATTGCAGGCTAGTTCAATCTGCAGTGACCGAGAATTGAGCCTTCTTTTTGACGGTAGGAAGACTCCTCAATCCTCATCTCATTACACAATCAAAAGTTACAAAAGCTGAAGATGCACAAGTTGAGGAATGAATAATTAATCAAGAGTTCATCTACCTTTGGTATTGTGATGGGATGTCCTTTCCAGAAGATAGGATCGATGCTGTCATTTCCCTCCTCTCTAGTCGAACTGGCCATCCGGAGATTTTCCAAATTCTGGAGAAGCTATCTTTCAAGGACTTTGAAAATCTAGTCTCTCTTGAAAAACTTCATATCAGTTTTTGCCCCAAGCTCACGTCCATTTCAGAGCTAAGACTGCCTCCCTCGCTTTCGGAATTGCAGATCTTTGATTGCCCCAGCCTCGCATTGTTCCCATAGCAAGGGCAGCCTCCCTCGCTTTTGGATTTGCATATCTCTGGCTGCCTGTTTACACCATAATTTGGTAATTTAGTCTATTATGATCGACTAGGTCAAAATGTGACACGTGTCAACATGTTTTAGACTAATTTTAAATCAATATGATACCTATTAAGGAAAGTCGAGTGGACTGATCGACGGTTGGAAATTATACCCAAATCCGGAACACATTTTTTAGAACAAGTTACAAGCAGATCGTGGGCAAAGCAGTTAATACAAGCAGTTGAAGCAATTACAACAATGAGAACGTGAGAGAAATAACTACCGTGTAGATCGTGGAGCAAGATGAGGAAGTACAAAGGCAGTAACAGTCCAATTCAAATCAGAGGAGGGAATTCCATCTGGTTTGAATTTTAAGTCTATAAATACAAAGACTGAAGACATTTAGAACCCCCACTCAATCGCCCAAAGGCTTCTACTTTTTATTTGTACTTTACTTTTCTCGCTCTAGGAGTAGCTTGTAACGTAATTGTCTATTTGATTGTGTTCTCATTGTCGACTGACTTCTACTTTGAAGAATAATAAAGTCCATTTTGTTGTTCTTCTTTCATCTTCATTCACTTCATTAAGTTTGCTTCCAGAGAAGTCCTGAAACACGGCGAGGAACCAAACTCCACCACCACAAACACCACATTCCAGCACACACTACGATTTCATAGTCGATCATCGACTACCAACAAAAATAGACAAACAAGAATTGGCGCTAGAAGGAGGGCAACTTACTAATTTGGAAGTAATGGCACACGAAGTCAGGAAATTGATCCAAGTTTTGGCTTATGTTTCGGCAAATCCACAAGATGACTTAGCCCAAGAATTTTCGACTCTACTACGAAGGTTTATTGCATCAGAACAAGGAGAGATTCCTTCTTCTCGTGCTTTGCCTAACGACAAGAAAACTCCTGAAACATCAGATATGCCTGGGAGGCATCTTCAACAGGTATATACTAATCCTACTTTTGAACCTCTGAATGGAGTGAATCGAATTCCATTAGGGACCAATCAACCAAGGCCTAGCCCAACAAGGCCTGGGAATTTTTATCAACCGGTTCCAAATACTAGTGGAAGTAATGGAATTGGAAGTCAATATGGTAATGGCCAAAATGGAAACATTCCCATTGGTTTCAATGTACCACCTGGACTTGGTACTAGTCAAAGCCAATATGTGCCTCCTATGGCACACTACACGTTAACCACAAGGGCCCCAAAACCATTTGTTCAATTGTTGATCAATAGTATTCGTAAGAGGTATAGATTTTTCAAAAGCCATTTGTATTGGTATCCGCATTGGTTTTGGTTGAAATATGCCCAATTTTGGTTAAGAGGTGTAGATAGTGTTCATTGCTTTTCTACAATTTTGGGCAAATATAAGTGGCCAAATTGGCCATAGTTTTGTCCACAACATTACTAAATCGGAAGTGATGGTGAAATCATATGTGAAAAGAAAACCTTACAAGGTTTTTGATATTTTACGTAATAGGTAAACGACCATTTGTTGGCCAATTGGAACAGTCAGGTTCCGGATCAAATGTAAAAAAATAATAATAATAATTTTCAGGCTTTGCATGATGGGCTTGAAAGCAATTTTTATTGTTTAAAAGAAGCTGGCCAATTGTTGGCCAACTGCTTGAGAGATTTGAACCATGTAGAGGCCTTTGACAGAAAAGGTTCAATAGAGGCATTGATTTGCCTTGAAAAGAATTTGTCTCTACTTCTTGTTAAAATTTCAGCCTTGTATGAAGGTTTGAACAAATATGAAATGTACCATTTGTAAAGAAGATCAATAAACAACTGGCCATGAAGCATTGAAAGGCTATGCCCATGAGTCTTTGGGGGCAAAACTCATCTATGTGAAGCCAAATTATGTAAATATAAAAGCATGGCATGAAAGGAGGAAACACGGCGCCAACAAATTTGGTGGGCAAAATATAGAATGAGAAATAATCCTCCTTTCAATGATGAATTTGGGGGACGGAAATTCATCTTTGGATATATGGCAACGATTGGATTGGTTGCTTGGTCCAGTCGATTTTGAACACTTTGCAGTTGATAATGGACACGCAGGGACTTAAAATTTTGGACGCCACCTATGTTCCTAAAGGCCTTCATAGTTTATGAATTTCAACTGTTTTAAATAGAGGCATGGTTCATCATTGGCGACTGGAAAATTTTGAGAGGTCGTGTTGGCATCTATGTCCTTCGTCCAGATTTTAGTAAGGATGATTGAAATGAGAAATAGTCCTCCTTCAATATTGAGTTTGCATGGGGGGCAAACTCATCTTTAGAAGAGCCAATTTTGAATCGAAAGTTCGAAACTCAAAGCAAGTCAAATCATGAAAATTATAATTTGACTAGAGTTTTTAATTTAGACCATGAATGGTCGAAATAGAAAATGAACCCTCTACTCTATCTATAAGGGTTAAGAATAGTAAAAATTTGTCCATAGAGTATGAGTTCAAGCCAATTGTGGTTGTGAATTGTTGCTCGACGGTAGCCATGTGTAAAGAGGGATATGGATTCTCCGAAGCCATTTATATTGGCTTTAGTCGAAAACACCAAGTATCGGTTTATGCCACTTGTCCCACCACTGATCTTTGGCTATGCAGAAGACTTTCCATCGAGGAGCGATAGAAATGGTAATTATGGCAAATCCATATTTTGGGCATGGCAGTGTTTGCATGTATGAGTGTTTGCACTTTGCATGCATGATTGAACAGGTGGTTTTGCCATCCATAATAGATCGACCATCCATTAATTGCAATTGATTGGTGAAATTAACAATCGATCATGGCTTATACTGGCTTATAGTTGAAGGAAACAAATCGACAAGGATTTTTCAACAGAGGCAATACTTTCCCATAATTCGACAGAGGGAATATTGCATCTAATAAGCCAACACATGACTTTCGACAGTGGTTTTTAAGCCTTGAAGGATTTATTGTACCAGTCGAAAAGTGAAAAGGTTGTGTAAAATTTATCTAAAACTCTTTGAAAGTTGGGAGACATAAATATTTACACCGTAAAAGGTTATCATCTGTCGATATCGACAGAGGGGTGATTAAAAATTAAGAGAAATATTTACCAAAGTTAATCCTTAACTCAGGTAAATAGGGGGGATTGTTTACCCCATAATTTGGTAATTTAGTCTATTATGATCGACTAGGTCAAAATGTGACACGTGTCAACATGTTTTAGACTAATTTTAAATCAATATGATACCTATTAAGGAAAGTCGAGTGGACTGATCGACGGTTGGAAATTATACCCAAATCCGGAACACATTTTTTAGAACAAGTTACAAGCAGATCGTGGGCAAAGCAGTTAATAAAAGCAGTTGAAGCAATTACAACAATGAGAACGTGAGAGAAATAACTACCATGTAGATCGTGGAGCAAGATGAGGAAGTACAAAGGTAGTAACCGTCCAATTCAAATCAGAGGAGGGAATTCCATCTGGTTTGAATTTTAAGTCTATAAATACAAAGACTGAAGACATTTAGAACCCCCACTCAATCGCCCAAAGGCTTCTACTTTTTATCTGTACTTTACTTTTCTCGCTCTAGGAGTAGCTTGTAACGTAACCGTCTATTTGATTGTGTTCTCACCGTCGACTGACTTCTACTTTGAAGAATAATAAAGTCCATTTTGTTGTTCTTCTTTCATCTTCATTCACTTCATTAAGTTTGCTTCCAGAGAAGTCCTGAAACATGGCGAGGAACCAAACTCCACCACCACAAACACCACATTCTGGCACACACTACGATTTCATAGTCGATCATCGACTACCAACAAAAATAGACAAACACTGCCCCGAGCGCGCATCGTTTCCAGAGCAAGGGCTGCCTCCCTCGATTTTGAATTTGTCAATCTCGTACTGCCCCAACCTCGCATCGTTTCCGGAGCAAGGGCTGCCTCCCTCGCTTTTGCATTTGTGTTTCCGTAGTTGTCCGATACTGAAACAACGATGTGAAAAGGGGAAAGGCCAATTTTGGCGCTCCATTGCTCACATTCCTGGAGTGATGATAGACGGCAGATTCGTCTTTGACCCAAGCAGCTAGTGGCCGAGGTGCGTTAACATCCCCTTTGGCATGTTAGTTCTGTTGGGGATTCAAACGTTCAAACCCACAAGCAAACGCACACAATCGAAGAACAAACCAAGAACAGAAAACAATATAAAGCAAGAAAAGAACAAGACACAGAGATTACGTGGTTCCAAATTAAGCTGATTGTTTAATCGTACGTCCACGGGGTGTTGGGGTGTTTCACTATGATGAAAATATGTCAGAGATACAAAAGGAGGCAGCCCTAGCTTTGCTTTTATATGTGCAAGCAAGCTAATACTAGAAAACCCTAAAAAACGCTAAAACCTGCGTTGGGCGGGACCCAAAACCTTCCGGGTCATTTTTTACTGCAACTCTAAATTGTCTTCACATCTCAACAAGTTCAACTCATTTTGCTACATCATTGACCCACTGCAAATGTACCGCATGATATCTATATGTTTCACGCCCATTTTTTGGTCATTATGTGTGGTAAATTATAAGATCCTCTTTTCCGTTGTGGATTAAGTGCTTCAAGAAATATTACGCCACCACACAGTTTCATAGCTTGACGTTATGAGGATAGGAAAAGAGCGTATTTATACAAACGGGTTTCGGGGATTGTAAAATGATGCAAACACTTTTCATGCATTTCTTTTTTGGAAATGGAATTTCATATATGGTGGTGCTCATATTGATCTTACCGCTTTACTGAGCAAAAGTAGAACACATATTCTGGCCACCTCGCCAAGAATGTAGAACAAGTCTTCATTGGCGTATATACTTTATGCCAAAATTGTAGTTGAAAACTTGTCGAGAGAAAATCGAGAAGTGTGTGTTTGTACTTTATGTATAGGGAAATATTAGTTCTAAAATAAACCAAACTTCTCCCGTAACCATTCTTGAATCACAAGTTCACATAATATTGATAAGCAAGATTTAATACGTATGTTGTAACAATTGAAGCTTTCTAATGTCTATACGAGAAAAATTTCCGGTGCATGATCATGACTGATCGACATGTTACAGTTAAGTGCTCTTTTGTGTGTGTGTATTTCATTAGGTTTCATTCTATATTTGCTCTACTGCATTTAGGAGAAGTGGTATTATGCTTCTTTGTAAGACGATTTTCTCGAGTAATACTTTGCAACAAGAGGAAGAGAGACGGAATCCAAACTTGTACTGTTTTCATTTTGCTCCTGCCCAAATTTACTGTCTAATAACTTGTCATGGGAAATAATTCCTCAATCTTTGCATCTTTTATCCTGTGATTCAAGACATACCCTAGTAAGAAGTTTTTTTCATGGTTGCATTTCGTGTTTTAATCCTCGTGTTCTCCATGGTTTCGCAGATGGATTCAGCACAAAGAGCTGGCATTGTACTTATCACAGAACCAGAATGTGCATGCCTGCTCATTCCAGTGCTCTCTTCAGCACAATATCTTTCTTGTTTGGTGCTGTCATTTCAGAGGTTCCCAGCTAGATACCTATGCAAATTCCAGAACCACTTTAGAGGCAAGAAAGGGTGTTGGGAAGTCTCTTATCAAGGCGTCTTTATTCCGGTGCAGTTGTGGGTTTCCTTCTTGCTGCAATTGGTCTTTGGTTTTGCACATGAATAGTATGGTGATGATTGGAAGTGCTAAGTGTCAATAACAGCTCTTCCTTGTACATATTATTCAGATTTTATAGTGAGATTTGAAAAGAGTGGGTGAATTTCCATTGGAGAGAAGAGTTTTCACTCCAAAAGACGCAAGAATATGTTGGTGTTATTGTATATTGTATATAATATCATGGCTGGCACAAAGGAGGGGTTTCCCTTTTCTTTAAGCCTGGTGGTGATCTCACTTTCGAATCTGTACCTGGTTTCGACCTTGGTGGCTTTTCTATGTTCCTGTTTTTGGCAGAGGAAGCGGAGGTATTCATGCAAAAGCTGCTGATGTTGGTGCCGATATTATCGACAATGTCGAGAGGAACATCCCCCATGATGATCCTAGAATCGAGCGGTATGATGCAATATGCTTTAGGGTCTGTTTTAAAAAGTCTCCACAAATATTTCATGCTAGTAAAATGCAAGCAAGAAAATAAGTTTCATTCCTTTATCCATTCTTGTCATTCTGCATTATCTTCTTCTCAATTACTGGTTTCTTCTATTTGACATTGTTGGTGAAATTGCTGGTATGGGATACGATCTAGTCGGCTTTTATGCAGAACCATCATGTGCTGCTCTTGTTTTTGGCTCCATCTCCTCATTTGGGATCAATCATAACTGCAACGCTTTGTCCTTTGCTCGTTAGTTCTACAGGTATCGTTGTTTGCTTGCCCTGTGATTGCGTGTAAGTATTTGTGTAAGTGTATTTTGTTGAGAACTCTTATCCCAGTGAGATGCCATTTGTACCAAAATAACTCTAAAGACACGCACATACTTGTAGTGTGTGTGCATAATGGGTTTGTCACTAGCATTGTTGATTTGAGTTTCGTGTGATCATAGAATTTTCATTGTTGATTCACGCCCCTCTCTTTTCTCGGTTGGGGCATTGCTACAAAAACTGACAACAATCAACTAGCCTAGAGGCGACATCTCGGCAATTAGATAAATGGAAGGTCAGTGTTTTTCACAAAAAGTGCAAAAACCAAATGGCTAGAGTTGTAGACATGCCAGGACTGGATTGCAGTCCAAATTCGTACTAAGGCCTGAATGCCTCAAATCTGACTTCTAATAGAACGATTGCGTATGACCTAAGGGGTGAGGTCGTATGTGGTTCGTAGTTTGCCTTGTCGGGATAACGACTTAAAATTTCCTAACCGTTGTTAGAAAATGGGAAAGAGAAAAAGAAAGAACTAAAAGATAAAGATAAAACAAATTTTATTAAACGGTTTAATAAAGTTTGGGTATGAGGAAATGAAATACAAGATCCAGTGTAACGCCCCAAGTAGACCACTGGCCCAATACCTTGATTTTGATCCACACCACATGGTCCAAAAAGCTTAAGCCCAAGGTACTAGTAGTAGCCCACAAGCTTTGTTATATGCCCAAGATCATCTATGTAGACTTTCGATGCGGGACGAGGTATTACAATCTCCCCAACTTTATAGCCTCGCTCCATCGCGAGGGTTTGAGCATTATAATCACCAATACTAATCGAACCAATAACCAAATCCAGCCAAACTTCAAAGGCCCACATGATCGTATACATAGATGGCTCTGACACCACCTGTAATGCCCCAAGTAGATCACTGGCCCACCCCAAGTAGATCACTGGCCCAATACCTTGATTTTGATCCACAAGCCACACTACATGGCCCAAAAGCTTATGCATAAGGTATTAGTAGTAACCCACAAGGTTTGTTATATGCCCAAGATCATCCATGTAGACTTCCCATGTGGGACGAGGTGTTATAATCTCCCCAACTTTATAGCCTCGCGCCCTTGCGAGGGGTTAAGCACTATAATCACCGATACTAATCAAACCAATAACCGAATCCAACCAAACTTCAAAGGCCCACATGGTCGTATACATGGATGGCTCTGATACCACCTGTAACGCCCCACGTAGACCATTAACCCAATACCTTGATTTTGATCTACAAGCAACACCACATGGCCCAAAAGCTTAAGCCCAGTACTAGTAATAGCCCACAAGTTTTGTTATATGCCCAAGATCATTCATGTAGACTTTCGATGTGGGACGGGGTATTACAATCTCCCCAACTTTATAGCCTCGTGCCCTTGCGAGGGGTTGAGCTCTATAATCACCAATACTAATCAAACCAATAACCAAATCCAACCAGACTCCAAAGGCCCACATGATAGTATACATGGATGGCTCTAATACCACTTGTAATGCCCCAAGTAGACCACTGGCCCAATACCTTGATTTTTATCCACAAGCCATACCACATGGCCCAAAAGCTTAAGTACAAGGTATTAGTAGGAAACCACGAGGTTTGTTATATGCCCAAGATCATCCATGAAGACTTCCCTTGTGGGACGGGGTGTTACATCTAGGCTGGGTTAGATTGAATTAGAAAGTAAAATACTTTATTGGAAAGTAAATGAAAGATAAATTTGGGAAGTGCTGGGCTTGATGGTGCTGGGACCTTTGCCAAGGCCTTCAATTCTGGTATTTATAGGCAGAAAGTTGCAGGCCTTGAGCTGCTTCTTCCTGCCTTTATGCATGGCTGCCAAGAGTCCTCCTGGTAAAAGGCCTACGCTTGAGTTGCTTTTACCTCCTCCAATGAGTGATTGCCACCTGTCCTAAGCCTTGCTTTATGCTGAAGAATGATGGCTATCCAAGCCTTGAGCTGCTTATGAGCAGCTTGCTTAGACTTGCTAAAGAGAACCTTCAAGACCTTTGAGCTGCTTGTGAGCAACTTGTTAGAGAGAACCTTCTAGGCCTTTGAGCTGCTCACATTTGAGCTTTTTATGAGCAGCTTACTAGAGAAAACCTTCTAGGCCTTTGAGCTGCTTGTGAACAGCTTGTGTAGGCCTGAGCTGTTTTTGAGTAGCTTGCTAGAGAGAACCTTCTAGGCTTTGAGCTGCTTGTGAGTAGCTTGCTTCCCAAGTATGACTAAGCAGCTTATGGTCTTGACTTGGTCAGTTTCAGTTCAGAAAATGGGCCTAGATCTGAAAATCAATTTGGGCCTTGACTAATTAGGCCATGCTCCAAATATTAATGCGGCCTAATCAATTTTTAAACCCTCTCCAACCCTTCCAAACTCAATTCGGCCTAATTCTGGCCACTTTAAATTCTACCAAAGGCCCAATTCAATCAAGGCCTAATTCTACTAAGCCCGAAAATAACATTTTGGGCCATTAATCCATTAACAAATTCTTTTTTAGAATTTGGCCAAAAATGGGTGTAAATAGCCTGGGTTAGATAAACTGAAAACAGTCTACTAACTTGTTCATTGCGATCTCCAAAGCTTGTCTCACCTATTTGTCGAGGATGACATCATTCTTTTCGGGAGAGCCAATGATGATTGTTGTCATGTGATGAAATCTACTGTTGAAATTTTTGCAAAGAATCGGCGCAAAAAATCAGTTTGCGAAATCTAAAGTGCTCATTTCTAATAATGTGCCAGAAGGGAGGCAGGATCATTTGTGTACTATTTCAAGCATTCCGAAAACCAACCACCTTCGTAGTTATCTTGGCGGCCCTTTCCTTCATGATAGGCCCTCTAACCATTCCTTCCAAGCTACTCCATTATTGATAAAATCAATAGTAGGCTCTCTGGCTTGGGAATGCAAATCGCTTCCCTTGGAGCCGGATTGACTCTGATTGAGGCAGTTAACAAGGCCAAGGCCATCCCGGGTCATGTTTTGCAAACCATGTTTCTCTCTAAGTTAATTTCCTGTTTGCTGGATAGGATTAATAGAGATTTCCTCTGGGGCTCTACAGAAGACAAGAGGAGGAAACTGCACGATATTAACTGACCACCGCGGCCAAATCTAAAGGATGTTAGATTTCTTGGAGGGTTCCAACCTAAAATCAATTGGCAATTGGTGGAGTAGCCTCTACATTTTATTAACCAAGCTTGTGTGGCTTAAATGAGCGATGTGGAACAAAGTCTAACAAAGAATAGTAAAACTTACCTGGTCAATCCTTTCTCCATGCCTAAACTTAACTGGTGATTTGTTACGGAAAAAGAGCCTCTCTTAGTACGAGTCTTGAAAGGAAAATATGAGGGAGTTGGTCGCAACCATCATAAACCATCTAACCATTTCGAGAAGTATGATCAAGCGGAGCAATACTCTCCTTCTAGGAACCAAAATTCTTGTGAAAAGTGGTGCCAACCCTTCCTTGTTTTCGGATGACTAGGATGTCGGCCAATTCGGTGTTTTTGTGGAGGATCCTCTTGTCCTCCCTGAGTATGACTTCATGGTGTGCGAGTTGTGGAATGGCTACCAACGGGATTTTTCTTGGATTTCGATCTGCCTCCCTCCGGAGATCCATCAAAAAAGTTTTGGAGGGTCACCCTCCAAATGCATGGTCACATCTCGTTTGGCTTCCGCGGCAATGTGTAATAGTGATGTGCCCACGTGTGATCGATTGCCTATGTGGGATATTCATGGTATGCCACGGGATATGCAGGAATTTTTTTTTGCATCTGATACTCGTCATTGGGTCTCTAATTTTTTTTTGCCGATGCTCTGGACTATCAATGAAGGAAGCTCGGTAATGTGCACATAAATTGATTTGGGTCTCTAGGCCGGCCCTCTCTGATGCCATTTGGCTTTGATTTGGGGGCATGGTTCTACAACAAAACGTCCCCGTAGCTCCTCGGTTCTTGGAGGTTTAGGGGGGCTACTGTTTCAGTGGTATTTTGAGAGCAGCCACTTTGTGCATATATTGCCAAAGGTTAGGTCTGTCTCCAATCATCCCCCGCCCATACCCCCAATGATTGGGGACCAGATGGGTTCCGTTATGTTGTTGTTGTTGTACTCGTCATGGGGTCAAAGCAAATTGTCAATCTTCTTCTAAGTTCTCTATAACCAAGTCTTGGGCGACCATATTTCCTTTCGCGTGGTGGTGCATTTGGATTAACAGAAAATTACTATCAATCGGGATAGCATTCGTAACCATATCATAGCAGCTGCACAGGAATGGGAATCTACAGCATACCAAATCAGTGGTTCAAATCGAGCTAACTATTGGTTTTTCACGGGTTGGAAGCCTCCGAAACCAAATTGGTTCATGTTAAATACAGACTGGTTCAAGCGACCATACCACTGATGCAGCGGTTGGGGGTATTATCCAACTGGGTGGCGGGTTTATGTCGGGAAAAAAAGGGCAGCAACAAGTCTGGGAGCAGAATTATATATGGGGACTACGACATGGTCTTCAACTAGCTGCTAATTTAGGAATTCATATTTTGGAAGTTGAATCAGACTCAAGAGTCATGATATATTTTACGTTCTACTACATGTGCGGGTACTCATCATCTTTGCATCTTTTTAAATGATTACAGGTACCTTTTGAGGCTTTTGGATGTAACGGAATTGAATAGATTTCGTGAAAGAAACTGTTGTGCGGATCGCTTTACCAAATGGACTATGGACTACATGTCTTTGATTTTATGCCCAGTTGTTTTTCTTTTCACTCAAGGGCAGATGCCGAGATGGTGGCTTACCCAAGACTTATGTACTCTTTTATTTTAATTAATTAGATGCATCCCTTAAACCAGGAAAAAAAAATGTCCATACCCTGTTTTTTCGATATGAAGAAGAAAATTCAATGACTCGAGTAAAAGACACGACAAGCTAAAAATAAGAATGACCAAAATAGCATCATTGTGATCAAAGAGATATATCCCAACTAGATTGGCACATACCACACGACAACTGCATTAGCTCCTCCTCTAGTCCTCTGCCTTGGATATCTCAGATAGATGGATGTAATGTTCCCAAAGACTGAGTTATTTCGAATTCTTAATTACAACTCCAAGACCTTGCAACTTCTTCAACAGCTTAATCCAGAACTATTCTTTCCCAAAAACGTTTCACAAGTACTCCGTCAAAAGTTGGATGTAGTAACAACAGAAAATCCACCAACTCCATGGTATCAATGAATTCATTAAAGATTCCCAACTAAAGCAAATACGTAACAGGTGATATGATTCAGAGGAAAAAAAGGAGACGATTTTGCATTACTACACTAGAATTCGCGCTCGCCCCTGCACACTTTATGTGACCTTTCGCTAGCCAAAGACAAGATAGCGTACAATTATCCACGTGAGAGGTGTAAAGATTCCAGTAACAAGTTATGGCAAAGAATACAGCGACATAGGAAGATAAGGTTTTTTTTTAAAAAAAATTCTGTCGTTGCATCCTCCAGGGGAATTGTGGATTTCACTTGTGCTTAATTCCATTAGTTTGGCCTATCCGGGGTCTCTACTGCCTATTCTTTGACTCACATTGTCCCCGAATCGTGTTTTGTATTATGAGTCTGTTTTGCAATACGTGCATTTAAATACAGGTGGTTGTGGTTCTTATCATTTTTCGTAATGAAATCTCTTTGCAAGTATCATATGACTATCAATGGAATTTGTGATGTTAGAAAAAAGCAAAGAAAAGATATGTATCATTTATCTTTACCAGAACCATGTGGAATTAAAGTTTCACTTTTTAGGTGTTTGAGCCTTGTTTTCAAAAACAGAAGAAAGACATAGAGAATAGTTTCACTTAATAATTGAGGTTTCTTTTCGAAAGTAGAAAGACTTACATATCACATTATCAAAAGTTACTAAAGCTGAAGGTGCATAAGTTAGAGGATCATAATCAAAATTTAATCTTCAACAATGGAGCCCTTTTCTTTTTAACAGTAGGAATTTACCATGCTGTAATCAAAAGTTGAAAAAGAGAATGAGAAAGAGAGACGGACCAGACGGTTAATAGTTGAATATGGGAGGTAATGCATTTGCAAGTTGCAATGACGGTAAGCTATATAGAACCGTCATTTACTCGATGTTTCCTCAAAGTATTAACGAAGTGTCATTTTGATTCTCAATACAAAATTGTGCTGTGAAGTTCTAAAAATGCCTTTACATTTGACCGGGAATTTGGACGGAGATAGCTACGAAGACCATTTGAATACATACTTCAAACTTTGGTGAATAAATAATCTCCCCCTTGCACAAGTGTCAAAATACCCACCGTCCGAAGGAGTATATTACTGTAGCTATTTCAATTAAGGGTTTGTGCCGATCAAAGGATTATTATTAAGGGCTTATTTGTTAGCTGGACTATTTGGTTGTATCCACTATTTTTCTGAATTGATTAATCATGGACTTTTTAATATGATGTTTGGTAGGCACACACATCTGGACTATTTAATGTCGGGGGCTAAATAGTGCTCTATAGCAGAGGAGAAATTTTTCGGTGCTAGGTGGGTATATCCCATGTGGTATCCGCTCTGCACATCCGGGCCGTCCAATACGCTTTTGGACGGTTCGGATTGAAACCCTCACTCTCCTCTGACCCCAACACTTTCTTTCTCATTTGTCTCTCTCTAAATCCGAACCAGTCCAAAAACGTAATGGACGGCTCGGACGCGCCTAATGGGCACCACGTGGTACCCACCTGACATTGAAAATTTTTCCTGCAGCGAGACTATTTGTGGCCATCCTCAACCCTGCCTATAGTTAGTCACCTTTCTCCAATTACCCAACTATTCCATCCCAGTTTCGAACTTGTATATCGAAAGGAATTTTGAAGGGCAAACAATAAATTTGTATCTTTCTTTTCATTATCCTGGCTCTCAATTTATCGACCCATACAAACTACCAACCAAAACCAAATTCAAAATAATCTCCCCTCCTGGTAAAAATTCTCATTATATCTTATCGTCCTATTATCCATTCTTCTTGTATAATCTCCAAAACAGATTCCTTCGGGGGTCACACTCTGTGTCCAATGTCCAACAGGCAAAACTTTGTGGTTGCGCTCGTATCTCGTCCAGTATCTTCCAACCAGTCCGGTCCAGTTTGGACCATTTGTGGACCCTTTAATTAGACAAGAAATAGAGTTTAATGCATTTTAACTTCAATAATGGAGCCTTCTTTCTACGGTAGGAAGAATCCTATCACATACTCAGAAGTTGATCTTCAATAATGGAGCCCTTAAGAGTAGGAAGATGCTGAAATCAAAAGTTGAAAGAGACAATAAATAGAGTTAGTGTTGTATATCGGACATACTGGTGGGCTAATATTAGCGGAGTATATTTTGAATCAAGATACGAAATTGTGTTGCAAATTTCTTAAAATACCCGAAGTTGGACGGAGTCTATGAGGACCATTTACTTTTAAACACAAATTTATACTTCGGTGACTAAATAGCCACAATTTTACGTTATTTAATCCTCATCCAAACAACATACTATTTAATCCTCCCTCCATAAACATCACATCAATGTGGGCCATCTCTTATTAACTAATACCCCCTACTATTTTATCTCCCCTTATTAACTAATACCCCCTACTATTTTATCTCCCCTTATTAACTAATATCCCTAATTCTTTCCCCTCATCCAAACGGGCCCTAGAGACAAAAACGACTCTCCGTAAATACTTTCAATTGGGCAGTATGGTTAATTTAAGCTGACAAAATGGTATTTTGGTTAAGATCAGAAATAACACTACAACAAAAATGGTGTATTGCGACAAAAATTGTTGGCGAAATCTAAATTCATCGCTAAATGACACCTTTTGGCGAGGAAATTGGATTTTCGTCATAAAAAGTGATATTTTTTGCGAGGAAAAAAATTCGTCGCCAATAAGTACCCATGGGTGAGGAATTTTTAAATTTCGTCGCCAATAAGTACCCATAGGCGACGAATTTTAAAATTCCTCGCCAATTAATACCCCATAGGAGACGAATTTTAAATTTCGTCGCCAATAAGTACCCTCGGGCGACGAATTTCAAATTTCGTACTCGATAGTGGACATTAAATTTTATTTTTTAAAACTAATTGAAATGTGCGTAATTAACTCTAACTCAAATACCTAATCATAAAAAGATAAATGAAAAAAATGATGGCGACTAGTCACTAGGGAGCCCAAGAATTGGCTACATTTGGATGAAAAAAAAAAGTGACTTATTTTTTCGTATTTATTCAAAAAAAAAATCACATTTGTTGGTTTTGCGTTAAAATTTTGACTTATTAATTTTTTTATGAGAGAAATCGGAAAAGTAAAAAATTATGATCAAAACTCGTAGTTTTGACTTATTGTTGTCTTTTTAAAAAAATAAAAGTTTTGATTAAAATTTTATACCTTTTCAATTCCTCTCATCAAGACGAATCAATAAGTTACAAAAATTTGACGCAAAATTAACAAATGCAATTCTTTTTTGAATAATGACAAAATAAGTCATTGAGTGTCTTTTTCATCCAAATGGAGCCTTACTCTCACGCTCAAGAGGGGTGGAGTGGCTAGTTTGGGTGGTACACTGGCAAGGCCGAGCCCATACCATAAAAAAAAAAAAAAAACATAATTAATAATGGGATTTGTAGGTTATTGATTGTGGTGGTGGTGGTGTGGTGGAGTAGTGATTGTGGCGCTGGTGGCGGTGGTGGAGGAGGAGTGGTGGTAGTGGGGTGTTGTTATAGGAATGGTGGTGGTGGATGAGGAGTGATGGTGGTGGTGCAGTGGTTGGGGGCTGACCTTTAGTGGTGGTGAAGTGGTGGTGGTTTGGTGGTTGTATTGGGGGTGTAGTGGTGGTGGTGGTTAGGAAAAAAAACGAGTTGTAAATAGTATATATAAAAAATATTATGCATTTGTTAACAACTCGGGTGCTAGTGTGGTGGTTGGGTTCAGGCTGTGTATGCAAGAGGTAGAGGGTTCGAAACACGGTAGTGGTTGAAAATGGTGCTACAGTTGAACGGGGTGTTCTTGTTTTTCGGAAAAAGCACTAGTTACGACGAAATTTTTTTTTGTCGTCAAAAAAAATATTGCCGACGAAAAAATTCATCGCCAAAAGCCAAAAAGCCGACGAAAAAACAAAATTCGTCGTTAGGACCCTTTTGCGTGAAACTAAAGTTGACGAATGGTGGCGACGAATTTTTTCGTGCCGATTCCTTTGGCGATGAATTTTGCCTCTTTACCGACGAAAAAAATTCGTCCCCTTATACAATTTTTGTTGTAGTGTAAGAACAGAGATGTACTTTGGGTCGCGGAATCTAGGCCTGCTACTAAAACCATATATATTCCCAACCGTACCTTAATCACAATCAAATGACACAACTGTTAATGTAATTGGAGATTTCCAGATGCGACAAACTGTTGGAGTCTGTATTATATTTATTCTTTTTCCATTTGGGTGTGGGAGGTGATTTTATTTTGTCTAGATTAGTCTGTCCATTGGTTCAAGAGTTGATCACGAAGGCCGTGCCGTGCATTTTGCTTGGAAAAGTATATGCATCTCATGTGCATTTAGCTTAATTTTTTTCCATGCATCATTAAAGGTTTTCAATGTCTTATGCCTTGTTCTCTTTACAATTCAAAAAGAATTTTTCAAAAAATTCCTCATAGATTCCTCCTAAATTCCCCTACTTCCAAACACAAACCAAACACAGCATTAATCTTTTATGAAATATCATGTATGCACTAACCTTATATTATTGGCCTTATTTTATTTGAAGGGAAATTTTGTGTAAGGCCTTTTAAGAGCTTGCGTCTTAGTAGCGCCTTATCAGATTAAGGCCCTTGCACGCGTGTTAAGAGCGCCTTAGTAGTGCCTTAGCAGACTAAGGCCCTTGTGCGCGTGCTAAGAGCGCCTTAGTAGGGCACTCTAGGATTTTTCCTTGCTTGGTCATATATAAGCTTGTTTTCATTATTCTGGGGCACAAGAGTGATATAGCCCACTTTAGAGAGAGAAAGCATTATCTCTTTTGCTCTTGTGCTTTCATTGCATTTTGGATGAATTGAATCTAGTATTCAATCATCCTTGTTCAATCTAGAGAAATACTTTGATGATCCATGTATTCTCTCTAGGTTGATTCTTTTGTATAAAAAATCTTCATTTTCAATATCCATACTTTCATGCCTATGAATCTACATGGCCGGATGATACCGGAGCCATTTTAGAGCGGAGATTGAGATGGTCCATGGAATCAAGAAGGGGCACGGGGTGCTAGGCAAGAAGCAGAGTTTGGTGTAACTTGAGGTAAATTGGGTAATTCCTAACTTGTTGTCTTTTGCCTAACCTTTTGATTTATGAAAATTTGAGTAGATTAGGCCGTGATTTTATACTTAGGATGTATTTGACCCTAAGTAGTTTCCACGTATATCTCGGTGTTTGCGTTCTTTAGTTTTATCGCTCTTTACTTATATTGTTGAATTGAATAGTGTGGCTTGGAGATTGGATAGTTGTTTGAGTTGGTGGTTGAGTTGGTGTTTGACACAACAACTGGGAAGAGATTAAGTGAAGAAAATCAGAGTCATTTTTTGTGCCGTAAATTTTGAAAGAGGTTTGGATATAGTAACCTTGTAGCTGCAAGGGCGGACACATAATTGCAACTTTAGGTGTACGACCAGTAAAAGTCTTCTTTGTCACATATCACAAAAACAATAACAAAAGATTATTGAGATTTCAATTGATGTAATTATAAAAATATTGCATGTAAAAGTGTAAATGCACACAATCGATCTGGTGCATCCAAATTTATTCAAAAAAATAAAATATTAAGTGACTGTTTGTTAGATGGACTATTTGATTGGATAGACTCTCTGTTGGAACTATAGGCGCACACATCCGTTTGATCCGGAGACTAAATTAGTCCCTTTAGAGCGAGACTATTTATGGTAAAGAGACTATTTAGTATTTATGGCCACTCCAACCTTGTCCATAATTAGTCCCATTCCCCCATTATCCATTTATCCCTCCCCACCTTCAAACTTGTGTATTGAAATGAATTTTGAAGAGCAAACAAATAAGGTTTTCACCTTTTCTCTACATCCTCCCAATTTATCTACCTACCCATGCAAACTACCAACCAAACCAAATATATAATCAGCGTTCTTTAATTAGTCTCTCTTTCTATTATATCCTCCTTTTATTCGCTCTTCGTATTTGATCTCCAAAGCTAGGTGATTGACAAATGGGCTCTATATTTAGTGTAAATTTTTTTCGATGCATACAATCATAGGAAGACAATAATTAAAATTTTCGAATACAAATTAGCTGAGCAAGTGTAAGAATTACAAAAAATGCGGATGGACAAACTTGTTAAACTTAAATAATTTATGAGTATTTTCAAGATAACCACAATAAAGAAGTTTTGCCATCTCAAAAACGCCAAGGCTCATCCACCCAAGCGGTCCTTCCTTTTTCATCTGAACGGTGAAAAAGGAGATTTTTATTAAGCGGTTGCAAAGATGGTCCTTCCAGGTATGGCTACAGATTCAGCATATTGTTCTCAACTAACTTATATAGGAGACTCCATTTATTAACTTTCTCTCTCCATTGAGAGAAATTTCAAGGAAGATGGCGCCCTGCATTATGCTTCTCTTCTCAAGTAACATATATAGGACTTGCGTATTCTCCTTTCCTACCTTGTTTGGATTCTAATTGCTTGTTGTCTCCTTCTCTTTCATTGGTATTTTATACTTTATAGTAAAATGCAAGTTGGTGCAACCACTACTTGCAGGAGCAAGTAAGAAAAGTAAAGTGGAGTCACGGACAAGGAAAACAAGATTCAGGCTGTGGTGGTTTGCACGCAAGTATAGCAGCCATTGGTTTCTCTATACAACACAATTTCCTTCTCCCCTGAGCAAAAAAAAATGGCTGAAAAATTTCTTGGTGCTCTCCTTGATGTGCTATTTGAGAAGTTATCATCTGGCGATCTGTGGAACATTGCATGTAAGGATCCAATTCATACTTGGTTGACGAAATGGAGGAGGATGTTGGAACAAGTTCAGGCGGTGGTTGCAGATGCTGAGGAGAAACAAATCACGGATCGGGGTGTTAATTTGTGGCTCTCCGATCTTGAAGACTTGAGTTATGATATGGATGACGTACTGGACGAGTTTGCAACCAAAGCTTTGCGACGGAAGGTGATGGAAGAGCCTCGAGCTAGCACCAGCAAGGTACGTGCACTCATACCTAATTGCTGCACAAGTTTCAATCCAAGCACGCCAGTGTCTGATTTTAGATTGAGGTGCGAGATGGATGAGATCACTAAGAGGTTGCAAGACCTTTTTGATCGAAGAATGGGGCTTGGTTTGAAAAACATTGATACAAGGGGGTCTGGTAAACCTCCACAAAGACAACCCACTTCGTCTTTGATAATTGAACCTTGTTTGTATGGTAGGGATAAAGATAAAAAGGCGATAATTGAGTTGCTCATGAGTGATCAGTCTAGTAGTACTAGCAAAGTTGGTGTAGTCCCAATTGTGGGCATGGGTGGGGTCGGCAAGACCACCCTTGCTCAGATGGTCTACAACGACGATATGGTGGGTGAACATTTTGAGTTGAAAGCATGGGTCTGTGTATCAGAAGTGTTCAACATTGTAGGAGTGACAAAAGCTATTCTTGAGTTTGTCACTAAAACGGCGTTCGAGTTTACAGCCTTGGCTCAACTTCAAGATGAGCTAAAAAAGGCTTTGGCAGGGAAAAAATTCTTGATTGTTCTTGATGACGTGTGGAACAAAAACCACACTGACTGGAGCAGTTTAAAGAGCCCTTTCAATGATGGAGCCCTAGGAAGTAAAGTCATTGTAACAACACGCATTAGGGATGTTGCATCTATGATGGCTGGACCCAATAAATATCACTTCCTAAAGGAACTATCTGAGGACGATTGTTGGTCAGTGTTTGCACAACATGCATTCGAGGATAGAAGAATGGATGCAAATCCAAATTTGGTTTCAATTGGTCAAAAAATTATCAAAAACTGTAAAGGCTTGCCTTTGGCTGCTAGGACACTCGGCGGCCTCCTACGATGTAAATTGACTGAGTATGAATGGGAAGGAGTGTTGAACAGTAAAATATGGGAGTTATCAGAAGAGAGAAGTCATATCCTTCCGGCTTTGAGATTAAGTTACTATCACCTCCCTTCACATTTGAAGAAGTGTTTTGCATATTGTTCCATATTGCCAAAGGATTACGAGTTTGAGGAGAAAGAACTAGTTTTCTTGTGGATGGCAGAAGGCTTAATTCTGAAGAAAAAAGGACAAAAGCAAATGGAAGATCTTGGGTGTGAGGACTTCCAAGAATTGTTATCGAGGTCATTTTTTCAACCATCACGTAGTAGTGAACTCTTTGTTATGCATGGCCTCATTAATGATTTGGCTCAATTTCTTGCAAGAAAGACTTGTTTTAGGCTAGAGGATAAGTTGAAAGAGAGTGATGGAGATGAAAGTATCAATAAGGCTCGACATTCATCCTACACACGTGGCCTTCGCGATGGCATAAAGAAGTTTGAGGCCTTTCATAAAGCCAAAAAATTGCGGACTTTTTTACCATGTGGGTCTAGAAATCAAAGAGATTGCTACTTGACTAGCGACGTTCCACTCCGTCTATTGTCGGGTCTTAGACGTTTACGTGTGCTTAGTTTGCAAAGATATCGAATAGGTGAACTTTCGAATTCGATTGGGAATTTGAAACATTTGAGGTACCTTGACCTTTCATGTGCCTTGATTTTGATGTTACCGAAATCAATAGGCGTTCTCTATAACCTACAAACTCTAATTTTGAGAGACTGTAAAAATCTCAAAATGTTGCCTGAAAACACTAGTGACTTGATTAGTTTGCATCATCTCAACCTTACTGGTGCAGATTCCTTACAAGAAATGCCACAAAAAATGGGAAAATTGACAACTCTCCAAACTTTATTGTTGGCAATGGCAATGGGTCTACGATAACTGAGCTTGGCAACTTGATTCAGCTTAGAGGGACACTTAGCATATCAGGATTGGAGAATGTGGCCGATGCTCGAGATGCGAGGAAGGCAAACTTGAAGGATAAACAAGGCTTAGATGTGCTATTGATGGAATGGAGTAACATCTGGGATAATTCTCGTAACGAAAGTGTTGAATCAAAAGTGCTTGATATGCTAGAACCTCACAAGAAGTTAAAAGAGCTTTTCATTAAGGGTTATGGTGGCCTTACATTCCCAAATTGGATTGAGAATTCTTTGTTCTCCAAGATGGTCTGCTTGAAGTTCCAAAATTGTGAAAAATGCACTTCCTTGCCACCTTTGGGGCATTTACCCTCACTAAAAGAACTTTACATTCAAGGGATGAAGGCAGTGGATAATATTGGACATAAGTTCTATGGGTTTGGTTGTTCAAATCCTTTTCCAGTTCTAAATATTTTAACCTTTGAAGACATGCCTGAATGGAAAAACTGGACTCCTTTTAGAGTCGAGGAGGGATCTCAAGCATTTTGTCGCCTCTCAAGGCTCTCCATTAAAAAGTGTCCCAAGCTTTCGCATGAGTTGCCTAAAAATCTTCCTTGTTTAATAGAGCTGGATATTGAGGAGTGCCCGGGGTTGGTGGTTGTGTGGGTTCGAAGCCTTATAGATCTGAATAAAGTGAGTAATTTGTTTTACTTTGATTCACTCGTCTCCATGCATCTAAACAGTGTTTCAATCTCGGACTCCAACTGTAGTTTTGAAGTCGGTGATCAACCAGTACTGGAAAACTCAAGGCATAGCCTCTTTTGCTCGTTGACGTCCTTGAAAGTGGAAAATATTCTGGGTCACACATGCCTTCCCAGTTGGTTCTTTCACGGGCTGACGGGACTCCAAGAATTATCTCTCCATGGTTTGAATGAACTCACAAATGTGTGGGAGAATGAGGTGGGACTACAGCACCGTCTCCCTGCCCTCCGAAGTCTCAATATTGCTGATTGCCCCAAACTTATTTCCTTGTTTGCAGAAGGAGATGACCTGAAATCTCTTCAAAAGCTTTCCATCTCCGGATGTCCACGCCTCATCTCTTTGCCTGTCTTGCCGTCTACCCTGAAAGAGCTGCGGATTGATCACTGTGATGGGCTGGTTTCCCTACCTGATTTGACGTTGCTGAATAATCTTGAGAAGCTCTTTCTTTCTTTTTGTATATCACTCGCATACTTAAGTGCCGGAATGGGGCTGCCGCCGGCTCTCAAAGAACTGACGGTTATACGGGGTGAAGAGCTAAAGTCACTAATAGCAGAGGAGGAGATTAAGATCAATTGTCCATCTCTTGAATCTATTAAGATCATGAGTTGTAAGCGTCTCAAAACCCTACCAGATGTTATGCAAAATAATGGTCTCAGGAATCTCAGTCGACTGAAGATAAGTGTCTGTAAGGATCTGGAGTCCCTTCCAGAAGGATGGTTCCCCACAACCAATTTCACGGAATTTCATATCTTCGACAGCGAGAAACTCGAGCCCCTTCCAAACCACGTGTACAACAACAACAATTGCGCTTCTCTCGTAAAGCTGGATCTAAGAAGTAGTTCCCCTCTGGCTACAGGACTCCTCTCCCACATTCTGGATGAAGGAAGTTCCTCCTGCTTCACCAACCTCACTAAACTTTCCATCTTCGATGTCCACATTGGTAAGCTGAGTGGTTTGCACCGATTGTACTCTCTCAGAGAACTCTCCCATGTGAAATGTGATTGGGTATCCTTTCCGGAAGATGGGATGATGTCGTTTCCCTCCTCTCTGATCTTTTTGGCCATCCGGAAATTCCCAAATCTGAAGAAGCTATCTTTCAAGGACTTTGAAAACCTCATCTCTCTTGAAAAACTTCATATCCGTTCTTGCCCTGAGCTCACGTCCATTTCAGAGCTAGGACGGCTTCCCTCGCTTTTGGATTTGGTGATCTCTAGCTGCCCCAACCTTGCATCGTTTCTGGAGCAAGGGCTGCCTCCCTCGCTTTTGTATTTGTCGATCGACGAGTGTCCAATGCTGAAACGACGATGTGAAAACGGGAAAGGCAAATATTGGGGCTTCATTGCACGCCTTCCTGAAGTCATGATTGACAAAAGATTCGTCTTTGACCCAAGCAGCTAATGGCCCAGGTTTGTTAACTTCCCCTTTGGCATGTTGCTTCAACTGATTTCGCTACATCATCGACCAACTGCACATGTACCACATGGAGTTGAGTTTTGTTCACCCTCCACTTAAGAGGGTGAACATTACCCTCCTCACTATTGATTGAAATGATGTGGATCCCACCACAAAGTGATGTCACGCTTACCAAAAAATGTATTGCATGGCAAACATGACATCACTTTGTGGTGGGGTCCACACCATTTCAACCAATAGCAAGGAGGGTAATGTTCACCCTCTTTTAAGGAGGGTGAACAAAATTACACTCTACCACATGATATCCAATATGTTTCACAACCAATTTTCCGCCGTTACATGCGGTAAATTATAAGAGCATCTCCAATCCTTACCCTTTTTTTTCACCCTAATCTGGATAGAAATTTAAGTCAAAAGCTTGATTTTGGTATGGTATCTCTAATGCTAAACTCATATTTGTACTCAAATCTTTTATTGGATGACACATTTGTAATTAATGAGAGTGAAAATAGGCTTCGAAAAAATGGATATGGGTTTCAATCCCCCCAAATTATTTGGGTAAGGAAATAGGTAGAACTCAAAATGTGTAGGCAAATGAGTGTAACATTGGATATGAGTTTTTAAGCTTTTTACTCAAATTTTAGGTATGGGTGGTAATAAAATGGATGAGGATTGGATCGAGATGCTCTAAGATCCTCTTTCATGGTTGATTAAGTGTTTCAAGAAATATTACAACACCACACAGATTCACAGCTTGACGTTACGAGGATAGGAAAAGAGCGTATTTGTACAAACGGGATTTAGGGATTGTAAAATGTTGCAAACACTTTTCATGCATTTCTTTTTCGGAAAAGGAATTTCATATATGGTGGTGCAATGAACACCAAATTGATCTTATTGGTTAACTTAGCAAAAATAAAACATCTATTCTGTCACCTCGCCAAGAAGGTAGAAGAAGTCTTCATTGGCGTATCTGCTGTATGCCGAACTTGTATTTGTGTCACTTGGAGTTACTAATTTACTTGCAAAGATTTTGAAAGATGAAAAATTATCGGGATAAAATTGAGAAGTGTGTGTTTGTACTTAATGTAAGGGGAAATATTAGTTTTAAAAAGTGCATGTAGAAACCTATTTCTGATAGATACCAATTAAACCAACAATAAACCAAACTTCTCCCATAACCATTCTTGAATCACAAGTTTACATAATATTGATAAGCAAGATTTAATGCGTATGTTGTAACATTTGAAGCTTTCTAATGTTTATATAAGAAAAACTTCTGGTGCCGTCTGTAAAATCCTGAATTTTAAAATTCTAGTCACGTGATCCGAATAGGAACTAGACACTCTAATCTAATTCTAATGTAAGTTAGGTTACGCGAAGTGTATCGTGATCCGAATGAATGTGTGAATTTTGATTTAATTTTGTAAATACTGAGGGATAATTGAGTTACATCTGATACACGGTATGAGTTATTCTATGTTAGGAATTTTTCTTGAAAATTGAACAGCACTACGATGATCCTCATATTTTTATTTGTTTATGTTGAAATTATGAGAATTTTTGGAGACCAGAATTTGTACACAAACGGACTAGAATAGCAATGATCGGCCACGAAGCGCCACGTGGTGCAACGTGGTGCTTTGTGGTGACATGTGGCACGCATGGGTGAAATGGATATCCTGATTCAGCTTTTGAATTCCCCCCAAAGTATATATATTCATGTATAAGTATATTATATTAATTAATTACGCTTAGTAATTAGGATATTAAGGGGTTGTTTGATAAAACTGAAAACTGAAACTGAAAGCTGAAAAATTAAGTACTGAAAACTGAATGTTGAAATTTTTAAGCTAAAGAGCTGTTTGATAAATATATTAAGTGCTGAATTTTAAAAAAATGAATTAATTTTTTTCCAATTCTTTCTTAATTTACTAACGGTCATAATATACTTCTGGTAATGGTAGAGGAGTGGTGGAGGTGGTGGAGGTGGAGGTGGTAGGAGTGGTGGTGGTGGTGGTGGTAGTAATGGTGGTGGAGTGGCGATGGTGGTGAAGGTGGTAGGAGTGGTGGTGGTGGTGGTGGTAGTAGTGGTGGTGGTGGAGTGGCGGTGGTGGTGTAGCGGTGGTGGTGGTGATGGTTATGATGACGGTGGTGGAGTGGTGGAGGTGGTGAAGTGGTGGTAGTGGCGGTGGTGGTGGAGTGGTGAAGTTGGTGGTGGTGATGTGGTGGTGGTAGGAGTGGGAGTGGTGGGAGTGGTGGTAGTGGTGGTGGTGGTGATGGTTGTGATGATGGTGGTGGAGTGGTGGAGGTGGTGAAGTGGTGGTGTAGTAATGGTAGTGGTGGTGGTGGCTGTGGTGGTGTGGTGGAGCTGGTGGTGGTGTGGTGGTGGTGGATTGGTGGAGCTAATGGTAATGGTGGTGGGTGGTGGTGGTGGTAGTGGAGGAAGTGGAGGTGGTGATGGAGTGGTGGAGCTGGTGGTGGTGGAGTGGTAGAGGTGGTAGGAGTGGTGATGTAGTGGTGATGTAGTGGTGGTGGAGTGGCGGTGGTGGTGATGGTTGTGATGATGGTGGTAGTGGAGTGGTGGAGGTGGTGAAGTGGTGTTAGGAGCGGTGGTGGTGGTGTAGTGATGGTGGTAGTGGTGGTGGTTGTGGTGGAGTGGTGGAGCTGGTGGTGGTGATGTGGTGGTGGTGGAGTGGTGGAGCTGGTGGTAGTGGAGGAAGTGGTGGTGGTGGTGGAGTGGTGTGGTGGTGGTGGTGGTAGTGGTGGTGGTGGTGGTGGAGCTGGTGGTGGTAATGTGGTGGAGGAGGAATGGTGGTAGTGGAGGTGGTGGAATGGTGGAGGTATTGGTGGGAGTGGTTGTGGTGGTGGTATGATGGTTGAATCTAAGTACATAAAAATTAAGCCAGAATTAAGTAGCTCAAAGCTACTTAATTTTTTTCAACTTTTTGGCCTATATTTTAAGTGGTACTTAATTTGTTAAGCAATGTAAAATGTGGTTATCAAACCTACTGCTTAATTGATTCAGTTTTAAGTGCTGAATTTAGATTATCAAACAAGCCCTATCTCCCCCTCTGTTTTCTTCCACCGTTTACGCATAAAGGGAGAGAGAGAGCAAAGGAGCAGGCGGCAGCCATTTTCCTCCTTTAAGGTCTGGTCCAGCCATGGCCATCACCGTTCAACACCAATTTCTTTTCAGAAGTCAAGAAAACTTAACCGGTAAATTTGAATCCTCCTATCCTTCATTGTTCTTGATCCCTACTCCTAATTTTTGAGCCCTCCACCATGAAACCCATTTTATAATCTCAGAGGATACTTATTTTTGACAAAGGATCAGATTGCTTGATAAGTTCTAGGTCCCATGCCCTCAATTTATCCCTAAATATTCCAGAATTTTCGGAGGAACTCACAGGAGTAGTAACTATGTTTGACGTTTTTTTTTTCATAGTTAAAGTATTAAATAGATAAATATTTCATTATGGTCCTTTTAGAATTTCAATCGGTGAAAAAGGTTTAGAGTTGGATTTTTGTGGGAGATTTGGGAACTATTTGTTATTGGTCCTACAGGGGTGTCCTAATTTAGACTAATTACTTAGCCATATTTTCGGGTTAGTGATAATTAGTGCACTTCTACTTAGGTACCAGTTCAATGGAGTAGGTACCAGTTCAATGGAGTAGGTACCAGTTCAACGAAGTATTCCGCATACATGATGAATTAAGCGCTACTTTTAGGTGAGTTGCACATACCTTGGTTACATGTTTTTTCTGAAATTTTGAAATGAGATGCCATTGCTTGATTTTGCTGGAAAATATGGAATTTGAGCTTCCTACTTGGTTTTATTAATGTTAATGAATGCGATGGCTGGTTTATAAATCTTTTGAGTTTCAGTTAAAATAGACCATGGCAATATGTTTTGGAAACTTGAATATTACTGGTTGTTAGTACATGCTCGTGATAATATGTTTCATTCGAACGGTGTCCCGAGCGCTAGGGGACGGGTAAAGATACTAGTGGCGTGAAGTAATAAGGTAGGAGATGCAGCCAGGCATCACTGGATAATGATATCTTACTATTCTTCAATGGGGTCACTCCCCAACCGACTGGCAAAAATACCGTTGAATGATATTATCGCTTAAAAGTGCAAAAGTGGAAAGAAATGAAATGAAAAGGGTCCATCTCTTGGACTGAAGAAATGAGCTTACGGACAAAATTGCATGTACTGGATGGTCAACGAAATATTTGAATTGTTGCTTTGAACTGTTTTATAATGTGGGGTATTTCCATGGCCAAACTTGTAATTTTGGTATACGTTTCTCACCCGAGCTTCGGCTTATGAAAACCTTTTTCAATTTTTCAGGTTAAGGTAGTAGCAAGTTGTGGGTTAAATGGGGTGCTAGAATAATCGTGGTGAATCATGTGTAGCCTAATGGTTTGTAATTATTATACTTGTGCACCTAGAAGCTCTGGGATTATGTTATTTATTCTACGTTTTCACATACTTTGCTTATATGGTTTATAATGATAATGACATGCGAGAAATCCCTAAACTAGAATATGTGCAGGCCTTCGGCGGCTTAACACCCACTTGGCTGGTCATGACTTCCAAGGTAAGTTTTGGGTCGTGACACCATCATTGATCCAAAGTAAACTTGTAGTGTGTGTGATCACGACTTATCAATTTGTTACAGTTGAGTGTTCTTTTTTTGTGTGAGTGTAATTCATTACCAGATTTCATTCTATATTTGCAATACTGCATTTAGGAGAAGTTGTTTTCATGGTTGCATTTCATGTTTTAATCCTCGTTCTCCATGGTTTTGTAGATGGATTCAGCACAAAGAGCTGGCATTGTGCTTATCACAGAACCAGAATGTGCATGACTGCTCTTTCCAGTGCTCTCTTCGGCACAATATCTTTCTTGTGTGGTGCTGTCACTTCAGAGGTTCCCAGCTAGATACCTATACAAATTCCAGAACCAAATTAGAGGCAAGAAAGGGTGTTGGGAAGTCTCTTATCAAGGCGTCTTAGATCCGGTGCAGTGGTGGGTTTCCTTATTGCTGAAAATGGTCTTTGGTTTTGCACAGATGTAGTATGGTGATGATTGGAAGCGGTAAGTGTCAATAACAGCTCTTCCTTGTACAGATTGTTCAAATTTTATAGTGAGATTTGAAAAGAGTGGGTGAATTTCTATTGGAGAGAAGAGTTTTCACTCCGAAATCCGCAAGAGTGCATTGGTGTTATTGTATATAAGATCATGGCTGGCACTTTCGAGGAGTTTCCCTCTTCTTTAAGCCTGGTGGTGATCTCACTTTCGAAAGGAAGGGCTTTTTGAATCTGTTACTGGTTTCGGCCTTGGTGGCTTTTCTATGGTCCTGTTTTTGCCAGAGGAAGTGGAGGTATTCAATCCAGCAAAAGCTGCTGATGTTGGTGCCGATATTATCGACAAGGTAGAGAGGAACATCCCGGACGATGATCCTAGAATTGAGCGGTTTGATGCAATATGCTTTAGCTTCTGTTTTAAAAAGTTTCCCACAAATGTTTCATGCTAATAAAATGCATGCAAGAAAATAAGTTTCATTCCTTTATCCATTCTTGTCACTTCACTCTTTGTCACTCTTCATTATCTTCTTCTTCTCAATTAATTTCTTCCATCTCTTGCAGGTGATGGCTTACAGTGGAGGTAAAATTGCTGGTATGGGATACGATCTAATCGGCCTTTACGCAGAATCAACCTTTACTGCTCGTATTTTTGGCTCCATCTCCTCATTTGGGATCAATCATAACTGGAATGTTTTATCCTTTGCTCATTAGTTCTATAGGTATTTCTGTTTGTTTGCCCAACACATCAATGCATGTTAAGTATTTGTTTGCGTGATCAGGCCTGCCCATCAAAAGTATTTGTGTATGAGTCTATTTTGTTGGGAATTTTTGTCCCAATGAGATGCTATTTATACCATAACAACTCTAAAGACACGCACATAGTTGCAGTGTGTGCATAATAGGTTTGTCACTAGCATTGTTGATTTAAGTTTCGTGTGATCGTAGAATTTTCATTGTTGATTCACACCCCTCTCTTTTGTCGGTAATGGCGTTGCTATAAAAACTGACAACCGTCAACTAGCGTAGATGGCAACATCTCAGCAATTAGATAAACGGAAGGCCACGGTTAAATAACTGGAAAACAGTGTAGTAACCTATCCATTGCGATGTCCAAAGCACGTGAGTAGAAATTTGGGTCCCCTATCTGTATGTCCAGTCGTGATGCAGCTTTGTCTCACCTATTTGTCACAGATGATCTCATTCTTTTCAGGTGGGCCAATGATGATTATTGTCATGTGATGAAATCTAATGTTGAAATTTTTGCAAAGAATCAGGGCAAAAAATTAGTTATCTTGGCTGCCCTTTCCTTCATGAAAGGCCCTCTAAGCTATTATTGATAAAATCAATAGTAGGCTCTCTGGCTAGGGAAAGCAAATCACTTCCCCTGGCGCCTGACTGACTCTGATCGAGGCAGTTAACGCATCCATCCCGGCTCATGTATGCTATGCAAACCATGTTTCTCCCTAAGTCAGTTTCCTGTATGCTAGATAGAATTAATAGAGTATTTCCTCTGGGGCTTTACAGAAGACAAGAGGAAACTGCATGGTATCTTAACTGACCACCGCGGCCAAACCTAAATTTAACTGGTGATTTGTTACAGAAAAAGAGTCTCTCTGAGCATGAGTCTTAAAAGGAAAATACGAGGAAGTTGGTCGCAACCATCATAGGTTATCTACCATTTCGAGAAGTATGTTCAAGGAGAGCAATACTCTCCTTGTAGAGACCAAAATTCTTGTGAAACATGGTGCCAACACTTCCTGAGTATGACTTCATGGTGAGCGACGTGTGGGATGGCTACCCATGGATACTCTTATTTGGGTCAAAGCAAACTGTCAATCTTCTTCTAAGTTCTCTCTAATCAATACTTGGGTAACCATATTTCCTTTTACGTGCTGGCGCATTTGGCTTAATAGAATCGCGGAGTGTTTGACAAAATTACTATCAATCGGGATAGCATTTGTAACCATATCATCGCAGCTGCACAGGAGTGGGGATCTACAGCATGCCAAATGAGTGGTTCAAATCGAGCTCACTATTGGTTTTTCACGGGTTGGAAGCCTCTTAAACCAAATTGGTTCATGTTAAATACAAGCTGGTTCACGCGACCATAACACTGATGCAGTGGCTGGGGTATTATACATGACCACCATGGCAACTGGCTGGCTTTCTGTCGGAAAATAGGGGCAGCAACAAGTTCGGGAGCAGAATTATTTATGGGGACTGTGACATGGTCTTCAGCTAGCTGCTAATTTAGGAATTCATAATTTGGAAGTTGAATCAGACTCAAGAGCCATGATTTGTTTATGTTCTACTACATGCGCGGGTACACATCATCTTAGCATCTTATTAAACGATTACAGGTACCTTTTGAGGCTTTTGGATGTAACGGAAGTGAACCATAGCTTTCGTGAAGGAAACTGTTGTGCGGATTGCCTCACCAAATGGACTACAAACTATATGTCTTTGATTTTATGCCCAATTGAATTTCTTTTCACTTAAGGGCAAATGCCGAGATGGTGACCTACCCAAGACTTATGTACTCTTCCATTTTAGTTAATTAGATGCATCGCTTGAACCCAAAAAATAAAATAAAATGCCCACACCCTATTTTTTCGATAAGAAGAAGAAAATTCAATAACTGGAGTAAAAGATATGACAAGCTCAAAATGAGAATGAGCATAATAGCATCATTATCAAAGAGATATATCCCAACTAGATTTGCACATACCAATCGACAAATCATGTGCTCCCAAATCTCAGAACAAAGTTGTTAAGGTACCAACAGAAGAAACGAAACAAATGCATTAGCTCCTCCTCTAGTCCTCTGCCTTGGATATCTCAGATAGATGGATGTAACATTCCCAAAGACTGAGTTATTTCCAATTCTTAATAGCAACTCCAAGACCTTGCAACTTCTTCAACAGCTTAATCCCGGCCCGTCCATCCAGAACTCTGCTTTCCCAAAAATGTTTCACTAGTCCTCCTTCAAAAGTTGGATGTAGTAACAACAGAAAATCCACCAACTCCATGGTATCAATGAATTCATTCAAGGTTCTCAACTAACGCAAATATGTAACAGCCTAACAGGTGATATGATTCAGAGAAATAAACAGAGAAGACGATTTTGCATTACAACACTAGGATCTGCGCTCACCCCTGCTCACTTATGTGACCTACTGCTAAACAAAAACAAGATAGTATACAATTATCCACTTGAGAGGGGTAAAGATTCCGGTAACAAGTTATCGCAAAGAATACAGCGACATAGGAAGATAAGGTTTTTTTTTTTTTTTTTTTAAATTCTATCGTTGCATCCTCCAGGGGTTTTGTGGATTTCACTTGTGCTTAATTCCATTAGTTTGGCCTATCTGGGGTCTCTACTGTCTATTCTTTGACTCACATTGTCCCCGAATCGTGTGTTGTATTATGAGTCTGCTTCGCTTCATATTCATCTAGATATAGGTTGTTGTTGATCTTATCATTTTTTCGGAATAAAACCTCTTTGCAAGTGTCGTATGACTATCAATGGAATTTGTGATGTTTAAAAAAAGAAAAAGATAAGTATCATTTATCTTTACCAGAAGTATGTGGATTGAAAGTTTCACTTTAGGTGTTTGAGACTTGTTTTCGAAACAGAGATGCCTTCACACAAAAGGGATTAATAAGAGAAAATAAGAGATAGAGAATAGTTTCGCTTCAATAATTGAGGTTTCTTTTCGACAGTAGAAAGACTTGCATATCACATTATCAAAAGTTACTTAAAAGCCGAAGATGCAAAACTTAGAGGATGATAATCAAAATTTAATCTTCAACAATGGAGCCCTTTCTTTTTAACCGTAGGAATTTACCACGCTGTAATCAAAAGTTGAAAAAGAAAATGTGAAAGAGGGACAAAGTTATGGTACAAAGGGCATACCGTATGTCTTATTTATGACAATTTGTGATTTTCATTATGACGATTTTTGGTTTTCTAATGCATATTTTTTATGCTAGTTACGACTTCTACTTTAAAATTTATATGTGGAACAGGTCATTAACAGATTACCGATTTAAAAAATATTGTTATTATGTAACCATAATTATTCGTATTAGAAACTATAATACTTGTATCCCAATCAAATATATGTGTACAATATCAAAAATTAAATAATGCTACCCACAAATATTATGACAACACCATAAATTGGCATTATCTTACCACAACGAATCGTACCAAAAATTCTTTGACATGTATGATATTCCGTAACAAAATTAAAATATGTCGTACCAGAATCAACAATTGTTATACTTCAACAAAATACGTGTAAAATACCACAAATTTAGTAAAATAACCAAGTTTGTTATGACAACACCTAAAATTGTCATTTTCTTGCCACAATGCGTTGTATCAAAAGAAAACATATTTAAATACTACAAATTAAATATAACAAATCATAATTGTTATAACAATATCATAATTTGGCATTTTCATGCCCATAATTGTCATAGCAAAGGAAATTGATTAAAATATTCCGTAACAAGACCAAAATATTACAAATTCAGTAATATAGCCAAATTTGTTATGATAATACCATAAATTGAAATTTTCATATCCACAACGTGTCATATAAAAAAATTCAATCGGAATGTTCAGTTAACGATAGTTATAATTAGCAAAATACCATACCACAAATTCAGTAATATAATCAAATTTATTATGACAATATCATAAATTGACGTTTTCATACCCACAACGTGTCGTATAAAAAAAATTCAATCGGAATGTTTAGTTAACAATAGTTATAATCAACAAAATACCAAACCATAAATTCAGTAACACAATCAAATTTGTTATGACAACACCATAAATTAATGTTTTCATACCCACAACGTGTCGTATAAAAATCAATCAGAATATTCAGTTAACGATAGTTATAATCGACAAAATATCATACCATAACTAAACATTGTTAGCGAGTATATTTTTAGAATGATTGATCATAACTGTTAGAATATCAAGTCATGCGATATTCAATATTGTCACTAAAATTAGATATCGATAACAGCGTAATCGAAAAAATTTGATGTACCCAGATACAAGAATGTAGTTGATCGCTTATCATTAGACTCTTAATCAAACAAAAACAATCCGTTTACTATTGAATTCGGGTGCCGATGAAAGGGCTTTCTAAACCCTATCAAGCCAAAAAATTACGTGGATTATTTAATCAACAAATATAACGAAATCAACGGTTTTGATCGTCATTATTGTGTCGCGGTTGTAAGTCAATCGTACATTCAGTTATAACAGAGAAATTGGTTTTATATCAAGTATATTGAATTCACAATTCTAAATGTTATTTTGGTACAATACATTGTGGTAAGAAAATGTCAATTTTTTGTGTTGTCATAACAATTATGGTTATGTTATATAATTTGCAGTATTTTACAAATGAGGGAGAGGGAGAGAGAGTCGAGGAAGAGAGAATAACCTATTATTTGCTAAGCTATTTTTTCATTTTATTAATTGATTTAATAAATGGGTGGTACGGATTATTCACTTTTAAATCCAATGGTTTAAAATCATGGTGTATATAGTACACCCCCTAATAAGGGATGTGTACCATAGGAGACGGTTAAATATGGGAGGTAATGTATTAGCAAGTTGCAACCATGGTAGGCTATATAGAAGCGTCATTTACTCGATGTTTCCTCAAAGTATTAGCGAAGTGTCATTTCGATTCTCAATACAAAATTGTGTTGTGAAGTTCTAAAAATGCCTTTACTTTTGACTGGGAATTTGGACGGAATTAGCTACGAAGATCATTTGAAGACATACTTCAAACTTCGGTGAATAAATAATCTCCCCTTGCACAAGTGCCAAAATACCACCGTCCGAAGGAATATTACTGTAGCTATTTCAATTAAGTGTTTGTGCCGATCAAAAAACTATTATTAACAGCTTGTTTGTTAGCTGTACCATTTGGTTGTACCCACTCTTTTCCTCAATTGGTTAATCATGAACTTTTTAATCTGATGTTTGGTCGGCATGCACACGCATCCAAACAAGAGCGATATTGCTTCAACTTATCCGCAGTCCGTCCTTTGGTTGTGTTGGTTGTGGGACACTCCATTATTGACTCTCTCTCTCTCTCTCTCTCTCTCTCTCTCTCCAACGAGAGAGAGATTTCAATGAGGGCACTGATACATTATGGTTCTCTCTCTCTCATTGCTTTCATGTGTGGGCGCGAGACCCCACAATCACTATTTTGAAGGACTTGTCAATGTTCTTCTTTTTCCTATCTTGTGTGGAATTTTGCTAATTGTATCTTTCTCTTTCTCTGGTACCATTTTCTAAGAAAAAGACTCGACTTTCCTGAGCAAACCCTAAAATTGGCTACATTTAATTCATTTCACTAATTTTTTCCCACTTTGTGTTGACTAATTACTGACACAGTTATTTTTCACTTCTGTATCCTATTAATGGTATTCATCAATGTGTGAATGAGGTCAATTAGATTAAGTTGAACTTGGTAGTGCATATTTGAAAATCTTCGGCTAATGATTTTGCTACACTCCTATTTGAAAATGAGAAAAAGCTAGCATCATAAAGTGCAAGGGTATTTTAATAAATTCACCCTAATAAAAACAAAAAGGAGAGTTGCATTAACAAATAAAAAGAATGACAAAATCTACTGCCAAATCTTATAAAACGAAAGTACAGCAAATGAACAAAGATCATGTGGAGTCACGGACGAAGAATATTAAAGCACATCCATTTGGGGCCGCAGTTAGCCTCCAAACGGAGGTAGAAAACTACGATCTGGAAAAATACAAGGTGAGCTAGTAGAGTGCATTCCACTAGACTCTACAAATTCAAAATCTTATCATTCTTTATCAGTATCAATTTAAGAATAAATATGACAAAAAAAAAATTAAGAACAAATTGACCCCCTTTCTTTTCCTTATTACGTTGTTGTCCTTTATTTATCACAGTATTCTTCAAATTTCAACCACATCTCACCTAAGTTTAATAAATAAAAGTTCACTCTGTCCTAAGTCCTGACCGACCAGATTGAACATTCAACTACAAAAGACTCAATTGAATTGAATACATTCACCTACTCCCCTGGCCCCTGCTCACAAATCAATTCACTTAATTGAAGTCATTCATACCACTTGCTCTCCCTTATCAAGGAGTAGTATGTACGTTTTGCTTCAAAAGAATACTTGATTTCATGAGAAAGTATCAAAACTAACATAATACGGAAAGTATTTATATATAACAAAAAAAGGAAAAAAAAAATGTATTAGTTGCAGTTATACTTAATAGCCATAATATTAGCAACATAAGAAAGAAATATCAAGTTAACTTAATTAGTAGCGTGATTTCAGTTTAAGATTCTTTAATCGAGTATATAGATAATTTATTTTCATAAATCCACTTAATTCTCTTTCGAAACTTTTAGAATTATCAAATATGCCATAAACCTTAATATACTTATTAAACGAGTTTTTAAAATTTTCAGAGATTTAAAAATGGGGAAAAAAAGGGAAATATAGATGAGAAAAGGAAATATATTTAAAATATTTTCAGAGATTTAAAAATGGGAAAAAAAAGGGAAATATAGATGAGAAAAGGAAATATAGGAAGCGGATTTGCTTGCCAAGATCTACTCCGTTTCTGTGGATTCAATCAACTTGATGCCGTTTACTTCCCTCTCTTTTGTCTTTATTTTTCGGTATCGGAAAGGAGCTAGTCTTATCTACTAGTACTAGTATTGGCGAATGGTTAAACACTTTGCTTAGTGGCCTATCAAAATCCACTGTTTTTTGATACACTTAATAATTTCAAGATAATAATGTTCGGATGAGGTACTTAATGATATCCGATAAAGATGATTTTTGGTGTATTTGTTCTACTCGACGAGCTTTACAAAGTGAACGTTTTCGATTATCGGAACAAGACTGGAGCGGGGACAATTTGCCCCGCACAGCACACTGCGCAGTACAATCCCTCAGTCCAACATCCCAAGTCCCATTTCACGTGCCGTAGATTTGGTAGAGGTTTGGTTTGAATATAGCTTGTAGGCTTGGAGCTGGATGGACACGTGATTGCAGTGTTAGGTGAGAGATCATTTTAAAGGTTTCTCAAATGTAACAAAAACAGTAAAAAAACATTATTGTAGATATTTCGTTCAATTTCGACAATTACAAAAAAATCTGTATTATAAAATGTAAATGCATACAATCTTGTGCATTTACTATATTTTTTCCAAAACATAAAACATTAAATTTTGCGATGTTTTTATTGATGCATACAATCATAAGCGGACGGTTATTAAAATATTCAAAAATAAATTAGGCATGCAAGTGATAGAATTAAAAGAAATGTTGGATGGACGAAGTTATATGAGCGTAAATAATTTTTCAATGTTTCTCTTAAAAAAATCTACTATTCTAAATAAATTTTGAGAAGCTCGCTCGAACTTATCCGTGGTCCTTTGTTAATGTGTGGCTACAGAAAATGAAGGTAATTTCAAGCTCAAAAATCTACGTATTTATGTAAATAATTTTTCTATCAATATAGATCTTATTTGATAAATTTTATTGAAATTTTTTAAACGGTGAAAAAAAAATTTCTCTCCACTGAGCGAAATTTGAAGGAGGACGGCCCTCATTCTCCCTTATTCTTTTCCCATTGCTTTATTGACTTTCTCTCTCCCATTGGGAGAAATTTCGAGGAGGGCCCTCCTTCTCTCTTATTCTTTTCCCATTGCATTATTGACTCTCTCTCCCTCTCCATTGGGAGAAATTTCAAGGAGGAGGGCCCTCCGTCTCTCTTTCTCTTTCATTGGGTGGTTTTTTCTAGGAGAAAGAGGATGAATCAATTCCTTTCTTGAAAGTTATTTTCGTAATCAGAAAGTCTAGGTAACACCAGAAAAAATATTCATAAATTTTAAAATAATATTTTATGGGATCTTATTAAAAATCAGCTCGAACAAATATCGGTAGGTGTGTTTTTTGAATTTATAGGAGCGAAACTACTCAGTTTTTCAGTTTTCGCCTCTATAAATTCAAAAGCATATCTACCGATATTCGTTGGAGCTGATTTTTACATAGCCCTATAAAATATTATTGGAAAATTCTAAAGGGTGCTGGGGCACAAGTTTAAGTACATTAATTGCACTTGTT